>JARQZK010001488.1:100000-152500 GCA_030704885.1 Cynegetis impunctata | reverse complement strand
TTATTTGAATCAATCAAATGATTTTTCAAATTATTAATTTAATATAATTTATAATTATTTCTTGAAAAGTGAAAATAACATATTCTGCAAAATAAACGACTACATGAGGGAATATCATCAGAAATAATAAGTGGAGAGCAAATAGTACAGGGTCTGCAATTTCATATATCTTGTAAAATAATGTTGATTCTAATTAATACAATAAAATAATATACTTGTTCTTTAAACTCATTATTGAAAATTGAACAGAGAAATGAAATCCAGAGAGATATTTTTGTTATTAGAAAGCATAGAAGGCAATAATCACGAATAAATGATGAGGTAGATACTAATAACTGGCATTTATTGGATATGTTTATCACATCTACTAATCGTTGTTCATAGACACAATAATAAATAGGAATATGTAGAATTTTACAGTTCGCCCTCATTCAATATTCATCATTACACAGGGTGGTGCAATAAATATTTTTTAATGAAAAATAGCATATAAAATTTTAAAAAAATATTTATTTCGAATCTCATTATAAAGAGTGTGCTTTTTTCAAAAAATTATATGAACTTTCACAAGGAAAATATGAGCTCTTTATAGCACATATTTTATGATTTTTCTTCAGAAAACATATGAATCTTTGGCCTAATATTCGCCTGACATTTCCAAGTATTACGGTTCTGGAGCAATGAGATATAGAGATTTTGTGAGTCATTTCAAGTCTCCGTTTCTCGAAATTATTCGGTTCAGGAAATGTGTCAACAGAGAAATTGTGCTCTGGCATAGTGCGGATACTGGCACAGTCTTGTAGAAAATATTAGTGACGATCTTCTACTGGTCATTGGAAAATTTTTTTCATTATTTCCCTATATCCATCTCCATTTACCATACCGAAAGTGTGTTATTTTGGAAAAGTTAAAACTTGATTATTCTTTGGATCGAAATTTCGCACCATACTGTAACTTTTTCGCTATGGAGAGACCTTTAGTTAATTAACTGTGGATTATGTTCACCCCAATACATGTAATACATGTGTAGACCTTGCTCAATCGTGCAATTATCGTCCTTTGATTCTAGCTGCAAAGAACGTCTCCAAGTTGAAGTTGGGTTCTTCATGAACACATTCCCGCACACGTAAGGTTGCCATCCGTCCGGGATTCCCCGGACTTGTCCTAGTTTAGGAGACTTCCGAGGGTCGTCCGGGTAAAACTTGGACAAGATTTGTGTCAGAGAAATCCCGATTGATTGAAAGATGAGCAATATATTAAAACAAATCTTATTTAAAATTTAATTTATAATCGTAAGCTGCCTAAAAGCTAAACCTAGGGAGAAGCTTGCTAAATACACAGACGTTTTCTCCTCCGACCAAAATAAAGTTAAAGATTTGAGTTGATCTCACTTTTAAAAATTCCTTATGGAAAAGAAAGACATTTTGGCAGAAATTGACCAGTCTGAAAAATATCAAGTTAAGTTAAATTAGTAAAAAGAACTTGATCTCGTAACAATTAAAACTTGTTACTTACTTTTAATTTATAGTTAATAAAGAATTTAGGCTGTTGGTTACCTAACCTATCTAACTGAACTAGATAACCTATCCTATAATTTGTTGTTACAATATAGAATGTAGTCTATTTAATCAATTTTGATCTAATAAAAATTATCATTATAAGTCGTTTTTCATCTGATGATACCAAGAAAATTTTTTGTTACCAGATTACCTCGAAAAGAGAAAACTGTAAACTGTGTTATATTAGTAGATACTTTATCTGTTTTTTGATGTTTTGTTTCTATTGCAAACAAGCGGTGTGAATAAATGGAAAAATTGAAATATAAATTATTTTATTCGAAAAAAATATATTCTACGGGGTGTCCAGGAAAAAACTAAATTTCACACGAATGTCCGGGGTTTTTAAAGTTTTTGTCCGGCTTCAGCAATTTAGGTGATGGCAACTCTACGCACACGATGAAATTTACAACGGATATTGCTACTCGCGGTATTTCTGTTCTTCTTGCATCTCCTACTGATCCTATCTCTTCATATTTCACTATACAAGTTTCAATATCGTATAGATAAAAAGAGCATATCTGACAGAAAATATCTTCGAAAGTTTCTCTGAGTAGAAATAAATCGTCTTGTTTTCCTAATCAAATTAAACAATGTTCGTCCTTTTTGCAAGCATGTATCCAAACTCCAAAGTATTCATTTCAATCAAACAAAGATAAAGTCAATAAATAATTATTCCATAGAGAATTATTGAAATTAGAAATCACGAAAGGTACTCAACTGCAACTGCATAACTTGAGATGGTTCAAGTAATTGTTGTGCTAATATCTCGCCTTCCTTGATTGTTCATCTAAAACTTCTAAACCCTTGTTTGTAAGGTATACTGAACGAAAAATTGATATCTAATAATAATTTGCCTTTATTGAATTCCGTTACACATTTTATGAATTTTCCATGCATTACTTCAGCAAAACTCTTTTTATACAATCATTTCAGTTATCATTTCCGTTTTCGTTTCAATCGAACTGTCAGTTCATCTGTTTTTGTTAGTTTCTTTTTACACGAACCTTTCAGTTGTTAGTTCTAGTCCATTTTGATTTAACCGCCACCTTAAAAATCATCTACGTGATTTTCAGTTATCAGTTCTTGGCCATTTTGAAGTGATTTGATAAAATTATCACTTAAATAAATATCAACGTGATTTTAGCGAACGGAATAGGTCAGACCATCCGTTCAGTTCCCCCTCTCCGTTTCAATTTTTCTATTCATTTTTGCTTTTTATTCACAGGATGAAGTGTCAATTGAACTAAAATTATTGCGTAGTTATGTTTTAATGCCACTTGAGTTTGTTCGATAAAGTCACAAATTTAAAAAAATTATAGACATTAGAAATATGTAAACAATAAGTAGTATAAAAACAAATCTTCTTTTTCTATTTAAAACCATATGTTCAAGATGGATCGCATTCATCTGTCAGAGAAACATACTTACTTCGAGAATAACAGTTCACATATTGTACCTTTTTCGGCAATTGCTTTTTCATTGACCTTTGCGTTGGAATTCCGTTATGATATGAATATTGTATTTGTTATAACAACGTTATTTAATTCTGTAGGTGAATCAATTAGGAATGAACATCGTAGAGGCATTGTAACTTTCACGTCTATAGCTTATGAAAAAACACTTGACTCAATCAAATAATATTTATACTTCGAAAGTTCCCACTCATTTTTTCCATTGTGCAACGACTATTATAAAACCTCCAATTTGATGTACACCTGTGTATTACTTGATCAAAGTGTAGAAATCAATTCATATCTACCGTACCAGTTGAAAAATACATACGTAAATACAGGGTGACTCTCGGTCGATGGTATCTACTTTAGTAGTTTTCGGAAAACGAAACTGTATTCTAAAAATTGTGGTTTTTACCAAACAGAACAATAACTATGGCATTTAAAATGATACACCCTATATATATATATATATATATATATATATATATATATATATATATATATATATATATATATATATATATATATATATATATATATATATATATATATATTATATATATATATATATATATATATATATATATATATATCAACTTTAAAACCACACAAAGTATTTGAAAAAAATTACAAAAAAATTACAACAAAAATTAAATTAATTTGTTTGTTCGATGCACCAATTTTTCTTTAACAAAAATCAATTTCCTGCAATGTGATAATGTTATGATTATGCAGAGAATCAGTTTGAATTTTTTTAGGCGAAATCCATGCGTCGCTCGAAAGAATCTCTGGAAAGCAAATTTGTTCAAAACAGAATATCCATTTCAAAAATAATTTCAGTTTTAAAAAAAATCAGCGGCGTACCATAAATGTTTGCTGAAGTATAAAAGGCAAATTCTGCATGAACGCCACTAGTGGAAAATTAGAAACCTGTATTAAATCAAAGAATGCATATTGATGCGTAGTAATTGCATAACAAATTTGATTGAAATATTTTGTTTTGGTTTTAAAGTTATAAGTAAAAAATGATTTATTTTCTGAAACTTAACCACCCTGTATCTCAAAAACTAGGACGTTTAGGATACTATGAAATGTTCGTCTTAAAACGGGCCCAAAATTCACCTTCTAAAGTATTCACTTTCAATTAAAAAACACCCTGTATATATATATATATATATATATATATATATATATATATATATATATAAATAAATATATATTTATATATATATATATATATATATATATATATATATATATATATAATTTCATATGATGATATTATCATTATTTGCAATTAAATTTATGGAATATTGAATTTAGTATTTCATTAGGGGATGAATATTCATATTCAAGTTTCAATGCACAGAGTCGTTGGAATAAAGTGTAATGATACACAGCATTTCCATTTTCTGTCAAGTGGTATATTGTTCTGTTGAATCGATGCCAGACTTATTTTTCGAAGTGCCACACAGAGCCCATAATCATGTGTTGTCAAGGAAAGCACGAAGTCGCTCTTAAAGAAACATCGAATTACAATTCATCCCCCCCGTAAAAGGTTTGATAAAACCCTTTCATTCGGAGTCGAAAGCCACAGTATTCATTCAATTAATTTTTCAATTACTCTTGTCCAATAGGGAACTCTTTCAAGAAACAAAAGGCCAGAGAAAACGGGAATAAAGGGTTTTGGTTCACCCAAGAAGTTTTGAACTAGAACAATAAATATATTAGTGCCCTGTGAAAGTTAAATCAACGCTCTTCAGGTCTTTTGTTTCAATATTCTGAAATTATTTTTGGATTTAGTTTTGTTCATTAACAACGCTATTAACATAACAAGAACAATAATGAATAATGAATAATATCGATAACGTGAGATGAAACGACTGATGCTTGGAAATGATAAGGTATTAAACAAAAATCCTAGCCAATGATTTGAATCCTACGAAATTTTTACTAACGTGACTTGATTTCAGCTGGGAAACTTGTCTCCTGTGATTCTGTCCATATCATAATTATGTATTCATTAATTAAACGTTTTCAGCATTGATAATTCGTTTCAAACATTCTTTGTTGAAAGTATAAAAAAATATGATTCGGAAGCTCGAAAAGTACTTACACTCTTAATTATAATCACGTATTTGTGGTATTCAAAAGTACTGTGTGACAGTTCCTTTTAATCTAAGAAATAAAGTCTATATTAAAAGACGAAATAAGTTTTTGAACATTTATCACTCAACGACCGAAAAAATAATTCGAATCAATAATTCCTAGAAAAATACTGCAACAATAAGTACAACTTGAGAAGATATTAATAAATTCATTATACTTACAAAGTATATTATGAAATTGTAAACGTTTGGAGTTAAATATTGGGTGAAAATTTCCTTCGAAATATATATTTGGTTGACATTAATCAGTTAGTAAATGTAAATATTTCAGGAGAATCATTTTCTGTCTGATTTTTGAGAAAATTTAAAACCTAAATAACATTTCGTATACATGAAATAGATTCATTTTTTTTAGATTGCCAACTGAATACAGCCATTCAATAGATTTCTAAGCTAACTGACAGAGTAGGTTCATTGAATCATACAATGAAAATAAAAATTCTTTTCTTTCTATTCTGCCTCTTTTTCTTCACATATGAATTTATTGCTCATTATGCAAATGCATGGCGCACTGCAGTATTTTATAGTGGGTGATAAAAGGTTATGGCTGAGTAATAATTTTTGCATTTCAGATCTACAGTAAAAATAAAACGTATAAAAGAAACTGAACTTTACGATGCTACTAAATATCACCATGTTGCTGCTGCAGTTATAGAACGACAACCATGGATATCAGGATAAGTGACGTTGAAAGTTATATAAATTGGTGTCAATCGCCATTCATCAGTATTCATTATCATTCAAATTTCAATATTCAAAAGAATATATACAGCTATATTTATATATATATATATATATATATATATATATATATATATATATATATATATATATATATATATATATATATATATATATATATATATATATATATATATATATATATATATATATATATATATATATAAATATATATATATATATATATATATATATATATATATATATATATATATATATATATATATATAATATATATATATATATATATATATAATATATATATATATTAATATTTGACAGCAGACGTCAAATCAAAGGGAGTGATAGAGTAGGCAATTTTCAAAAAGTGACTATATATATATTGCTATCCGTTGATTGATGGTTTAAAAATTATTGCCTTTTTTGTGGGTTTAAGACCACCAAAATTCATTCTACAATTCCTCAAACTTATTTCATTGAATTTGCAAAACCAAGTTTTTTTAATTTACCAGTAAATTCATAGAGTAGTATAGAGAACCGCATATCTAGTGTTGTGAATCCATTATGAAATATTTTAATGTTTCTTCTAGTTCTTCAGTATTCATTTCAATTACCGCAATAATATAATCTTGTGTTCAGTTGAGCTAAATTAAATCACTAATTTACTTCCAGATAAAGGAAATCCTCATTACTGACGAAAATCGAAAATTTCACTGTCAAAATACATTATTATTGAAATGTACAATTTTAAGGTTTTTATTATATTTGGAATGTGCCTTCATAATATTTCGATTCCGATGTCATATTTTAGGGAAACCATCTTCTTAGACCGGGTTTCTTTGATGAATTCACGTTCCTTTCGAAGTGCCATAAAATGATGACTGCCAGCTTTGAAGATAAATAAAGTCATGTACCCTAGGGTAAACACAGTCACAGAAAAAGGAGAATTTAAATTGGCAATACTATGAAGTTTTATGTTTCTATTGTAGTAGATATCCCTCCTACTGTTCTGAGTTAACTACACTTCTTAGAAAATTATTCTAACCAGAATTTCCAAATTACAAGCCAACCTATGTAAATATTCATTTTATCTCTGGATATTGTTGACTTGGAGTTACTTTTTGGAATTACCTTAAAACTGGTTAAGTCGCATTGAATAGGTGATAATGCCTTGGAAACTATTGTAAAACATTGTACCTAAACTGTTTTTCAGCATGTACTTGACAAATAGGTGTAGAATCTTAAATGCTAATCCAAAGTTTCATTAGTGAAGAAATTTGTGTAATAGTTGAAATGTGTTGTAGCAACCAACCAACAATATCAATACTAAAAAAAAAGATATATTTTTGACCGAAGTAACCTTTTGTTTGATGGAAATTAATAAGATTAACAAATATATATATACATATATATATATATATATATATATATATATATATATATATATATATATATATATATATATATATATATATATATATATATATATATATATATATATATATATATATCCCACTATGCAAATAATTGTTACAGTCACGTTAATTTAACATCACATTGTGCCAATGTTCTTCCCTTTTTTCCTCTTGTTTTCATCACATGCACATCTTCTCAACCGCTTATGCCCAGCTTAGAGCTGTTAAGTTTTGTGATGTTACAACTGAACTTCTCAGCGATGTTAAAGCGCTACCTTTTTACATTACTGTGATGTTACTAGAACTTCCCCAAAAGGAAGTCTTTATAATGAACTAAAAGCAACATTTCTGTTACATTCAGAAATGCCTTTTAACATCTAGTACATGTTGATGCAATGTCTATGAAACAACATTTTACCAATGAACTGAATGCAACATTTCAAAAACGATACAGTATATTCTTTTAGATGTTGTATGGATATTACTTAAACCTCTAAATAATATACCTCAAACATTCTAGATTACATCCTATAGATGTTTCATCAAATACACGGTGAACAACTAAAAACGCTGGCTGCCGGCCATATCTCAAAAAAGAATCATGATTCAACTTAAAAAAAATACATCAAGGAAAATGAACCTGAAAAATATTTTTGTGTTACTAAAATATCCGCTAGGGAATGGAAAGAACACTTAAAAACATATAATAAGGTGATTATCACCAAGAAAGAAAAACTAAAGGTATCCTGAATATACAATCATAAAGATTTCAAAAGTTGCATTTTTAGGTCACCTTTTGGTATTTTTTTTTTAAATATCTTGTCCAGAAAAAGAAATCCAACCTAAAAACAAATATTCTGTCCGGGAATCCAACCTAAAAAAATATAATAGTGTAAGCATATTACATAACAAGTGTGGAAAGTGATATATGACACATCTTAACAAAAATTGAATTTGTGTGCAACTGTATATATATCAAGCTGTAGTTGCTATAACCTAACACGATTTAAATCTGAATTGATAAAGATTACTGATACCTTATAGCTGGTTTACAGAATTTTTATTAGAATAATTTTTTAATATTAAAACTATAAAAATTTCAAACTATCAAAACTTTACGAAACCTTACGGTATATCAACGGTATATCCCTCCACCCGGAATTTCAATGTTGAATAGCCGATTAAAGTATTAAAATGAGTATAATTAAGTTTTAATAATTATGATTTTGGAATAAGTACTTACCGATAACTGTTGTTCGTCCATTATAAAATGCTTTTTCTGAAATAAAACCGCGAAACTGCAAACGACGCTGCCACCACTTATAACCTACTTGCACGCCACGATCCGCCATATATCATGCTTGTCATTGTTTTTTTCGTCTTCTGTTTTCTTCTTTTTTATAATTTTATGAATACATCATTCAAACAGCTCACCCAGTCGCAGGAAGTTACTAAAGAGTAGTTCGAAAGTTGTAAAAGTAACTACAAAATGTGATCATCTCAGAAACATGTTAATTTGTAATATTGCAGTAATGTTCTGTATGTAACATTATATGAGACCTATACAAATTAACATCGTATGGATGTTTCCTCAAAGAAGTTGCTGAAAAGAAGTTCATAGGATGTGTATATCACTGCGAATTCAAGTAGTATTGTGTACATTTAAAATAAGTTTTAATTACATAACATGGATGTTAATGGAGTTGGTTATAAAATTTAAACATTTAGGAGATATCTTTTTAACGTTTTAAATAAACATCA
This sequence comes from Cynegetis impunctata, assembly GCA_030704885.1. Taxonomy (NCBI): domain Eukaryota; kingdom Metazoa; phylum Arthropoda; class Insecta; order Coleoptera; family Coccinellidae; genus Cynegetis; species Cynegetis impunctata. The sequence continues at coordinate 143,441 of JARQZK010001488.1, read as the reverse complement.
CGAAAAGTCTCTAAAAAATACATCACGAAATAGACTTATGATGTTTCTTGTTCAGTGGGATGTATATAAATAACACAGTTTTTAAAACTTAATATCCACTATATGCACATTAAATTAATGATAATTGTTTGGACATATGTATTTACTACCATTATTTTTCAATAATAGAGGTAGACTAATCACAATTGACAGATGACAGTGAATGTGAAACTTTCTATACATTTCAAATTTATTTACATGAAGGAAAGGATAGGTTATATATATATATATCATCTCAAACGAAATTTCCACCACTTTTTCATCGACAACGACCATTTTATAGACTAGATTGAAACCGTTATTTCATACCTAGCTTACAAAAAAAATAAATTCTATAAATTATTGAAATTATGAAAGCTGATTAATTCCATTTGCAAATCTGGAGGGAGTAAACATTAAGAAAATATACATATAAGTGTGATTTTTATTTGAAGAATAGTTCATTAGCTTAGTGGAAGTTATTTATTAAAATTAGGTTTTTTAAAAAAAAAATTTAGAATTATTTATGAACAATTTGAAATTGATGAAATTTTACAAAGAATCGTAGGACTACAAACGCGCCACGATAGGTTTGTAAAGTCATAATTTTAAATGAATATCTTGATAGTACAATGTCAACAGCTTCTAAGTCTAAAATTCAGTGCAAAAAATTATTTATAATAGTTACTTTTATTAAGTCCGATAATATACCTGATGTATAACAGCTTATGGAATATTTAAAATCATTTTTTGGGGAGTTTTTTTTGTAGTATTCGTACATAATGGTACAAAGCAAGCACGAAAACATTTTAGGTTTGATATTTTATAAATACAATAAGATTCAATCAAGCCAGAAGAATGAGAATATCACAAAAAAAAATTTTCAAACATTTGTGTCGAAGAATCTTTTAGAAATATTTTAATTACTTTTTAACGCCTGGAGATTTGGCTAACAATTTAAATCATTTAGTTTGCTTGCTGCTTTATTTCAAATAGTTGTAGTATCGAGTAAATTTTAAGCTTCAAGTTTTAATCAATACATTACTGCTTGAAGGAATTGCAATGCACTATCGCTATAACGAAGTTAATTAATAATCTATAGTGCACATATTTCATAATATGCATGTTGTTATTACCGTATTTTGTCAAATTTTGCAATTAGTTAGTATCTAAGAGTGCCTCATTATATCACCTGTTATGAAAACATTATGAACTTATATTGATGATACCTTCTTATTAATTCTTGGTAATAAAGAAGCAACGAATATTTGATACCACATTTTTCGATTATTAGAATATGAATGATTACATTCATGTGTTTAACACAATCAATGTGAAATTCTTTGTGTAATATTTCTCAAAAGCAGAATGTCAACAGTGACGCGCGAAAGTGATTTTTAAAATTAAAAAAAGTTTGATAACTCCAGATTTTTCTGATATTTTGATGATATATATATATATATATATATATATATATATATATATATATATATTTTAAATATATATTTTTATATATATATATATATATATATATATATATATATATATATATATATATATATATATATATATATATATATATATCAGTGGCGTAGCGTGCCTTGGAGAGGCGCTCTATCAAAATTAGTTGCGGGGCCCAAATTGAGGATTTCTCACAAAAAAAAAACAAAAATGCTTACGTTAAATTAAAATAAATGTTTATTGATCATAAGTTATCAATTCCTTCTAGAAATTGAGCTAGGAAACAATTCAAATTAAATATACACTTTTCTTGCTTTTTTTTCGGCAAATTAATTTATTGAATCATCTATAACTGAAAAGGATTTCAGTTTTTCTAACAGTTCAGACAATAGTGACAAGTCTGATAGCCCCCTTTCTGTCCCATCAAAGTCCTTAGGTAACTTTTTATCAGTTTCAATTTCGAAAAACTCCTTTCAGTTGTTGCGATTGTAACTGGTATGGTCAAGAATAGAAAGCATGCTGTTATTACTTCCGGAAAAATGGATGGAAGGCTATTGAATTTTATCAGCAATAACTCCATGAGTTCCTTAATGGAATTAATTTTTTGAATTTCAGATTTCAAGCATGTTTTCAGAGCAATTAATTGTTCATAATCTTAATTAATTGTCAAAAAACCGAATTCACCCTTCGTTAGTGGTAGATAAATAAGTAGTACTTACCATTGCAATCTATATCACTCACAGAAGCTGATTGCTGAAAACATGAAGAAATTTTGGGCATTTTTTTTCATAACCTCCTCCCTTTTCTGTTTACATTTTCTTTTTATAGCTCCACTGGGATAATCTCTTTTCTTTTCACTCATTCTTTTCACAAATCAAACTAAGTAGCCAACAAATAATCAGAAGAACAATGTATTGTATTCTAATGTAATAATAATAACGTTTGAACCGGGATGAAATAAAACGCGTGAATATAATAATTGCTCTCCGTGGTTTGTCATTGTACATCGGTTAATGCAAGATTCCCCCGTTTAAGGGAATGACTCAAACAGGAGAATCCCGCAATAACCGATGTAAGTAATTACCAACTTTTGGGAGCACGCTTAACCCGACTTTTTTTTCTCATTTCTGAAGTGAAAATTCTGTAGGCACGTTAGGGGCCCCTGTAGGCCGGGGGCCCCGTATCATTGATACGGCTGATACGGCGGTAGCTACGCCCCTGATATATATATATATATATATATATATATATATATATATATATATTATATATATATATATATATATATATTATATATATATATATATATATGATATATACATATATATATATATATATATATATATATATATATATATATAAATAAATATATATATATATATATATATATATATATATATATATATATATATATATATAGTTATTTTCTGTATATATTCCTTCGAAGCAAGACATTATAAAAACAAAGTATAAAAAAGCATACATTTTACGACCATACTATCGAATAATAGTGGTTCGTAAATGAGTGAATGATATAAATAGTAATTAATAAATATTCCTACAATCTTAAATTTCAGAACGATTTGAAATAGTTAGTAAGAAATTAAGCTTAAAATAATTGTTTCATTGTTTCCATCTATTACACTAAAACTTCAGGTATAAAGCATTGAACTGCATCGTCGTGCGTCACTCTGCTAAAGACTTCACAGACAAAAAAGAGGTATTTGTTTTAGTTGCCTTTTCACAAATAGATGTTAACTGAACACTCAATATCTGGAAGTCGTATTCAGCACTAGTGATAATTGAAAATTATTACCAAATGTATAAGTTGACAAATATTATTTTACACTATGATGAGGAATAATAGACTTATGAACAATGGACACATGACAAAATAGTGTTACACTAGGTTTAAGAGGAATGCATTTTTGGGGAAACTTTCTGAATATTCCAAAGATTGGAGGAAAAGGTATTTGTTACATAGGCTTGTTAAAACAATTGAGAATACTAGTTTGACTCCATTTATATTCTACCGAAGATTAGGAGATTAAGGCGTCGCTCTCATTGAGCCTAATTAGCGCTCAAACTCATACACTCATCATCTGATGTATCCTTCCTAAGAGATATCTCATATAATATATATATATATATATATATATATATATATATATATATATATATATATATATAATCTTTGCCGAAAAGCGCATTTGAAACGGACTACACTGAATAATTCAGATGAGGGGGTTTTACTGAAAATTGCAAAGACAGCTCGATTCTTCTTCAAAAGGAGAGTCAATTTCCTAAACCCCTTCAAGAATCTTGAACAGCATATATATTCGAGTAGTATGTCATTTTGGTATTTCAATTTTCTTTTTAAAAATGCTAAATTTCAATTTGTTCTGCGTTTAAATGAATGTTGAAAGTTGTTGAATTAGTCAGTAGATAAGTAAAAAGAAAAAGGATTTTTCATTATATTGAGTTACTCAATAATTTGTAAATACTGCATCTCTCTAACTAAATATTTTGGTGAGGGTATGTTATTTCAGTATCATCTTCTCACATTGATGCCAAAAGTATGAATACATTAGGAGTTGTATTTTTATCAACAAAGAATAGTAATTGGCATCCTATTTCAATATTATTATAATCCACATAGAATATTAATAAATTTGAATATGAATAGACTCATATACCTACATATATACATACATATATATATATATATATATATATATATATATATATATATATATATATTTATATATATATATATATATATATATATATATATATATATATATATGATAATTTTTAAATTTTTCTTGGGAATGTGGCTTAGCTAAAATGGATATTCATTTGTCTTTGCTATTTAATCATTATTTCCTTTATTCCAACGTTTCGGCTTCACAAATTATTTTTCAAGGACTACAATGGAGAGGAAGAAAGAAAGAAAAATTATTGTCACCAAAGTTACAGTTAAAAGTTTCATTTAGTCGATAATTTGAAGAACACTGAAAGAACATAACAATTCTTATAAATATCACAAAAAAAATTTAGCCTAGTTTAAATTATCTTCGGAAACACTGACACTTATTTCATAAATTATTATTTATTTGTAACTTTGGTGACAATAATTTTTCTTTCTCTCCATTGTAGTCCTTGAAAAAGGCTTTGTGAAGCCGAAACGTTGGAATAAAGAAATAAATGATTAAACAGCAAAGACAAATGAATATCCATTTTAGCTAAGCCACATTCCCAAGAAAAATTCGAAAATTACCACATATATATTTCTGGCTATATATATATAGAATCCTATAGTTTACCTCATGCTCTGAAGACTTTATAAAGATAAAAGAGGTTGTCAAAGATAGAGAGGCGAGTCTCCGAGAAGTTATCACAGAATTTTTTTTCGGTTCCGAACGGCCAATGGGTTTGTAAACGATGTACATTACCCAACAATTTATCTTTATGAATAGAATCACTAAATTCTGGACATACACAACACCCAAGAGCAAAGTAGGACTCGAACCCACATCCTCGGCTTACCGCTGGTCTACCTAGGCCTCCTTATCAGAGAATTGTCGTTGACCGGGGAACAAGGATTCAAAAATGTAACTGTCTCAAAAAATGTTTGACAAGGAAATAAACCTGCAAATCATCATTATTATGTAATTCTAAATGCCACCATAGCTCCCCATGTTTGGAACAAGTAAAATATTTTTTAACTATAAATTACATTTCTTTCAATTTGTTCATTGAAAATATCAAATTATATAATAAGATAATATAATGAGATGAATTCTGATTCAGTTAGCTTAGCCAACGTAATCGTTCTGTTTGGGATGAATTATATTCTCGTAATTTGTTTTTTACTATATCTACCAATAGTATTTTGTGATAAATTATAAGAAATGTGTAAGGTTTTGACTGGTATGTAATTAAAATAAATGATTAAGTTAATATTTGCTCTGAACTCTGATGGTAATATATATATATATATATATATATATATATATATATATATATATATATATATATATATATATATATATATATATGTATATATACATATATACATATATATATATATATATATATATATATATATATATATATATATATATATATATATATTTATATATATATTTATATGTATATATATATATATATATATATATATATATATATATATATATATATATATATATATATATATATATATATATATATATATATATATATATATATATATATATATATATATATATATATATATATATATATACATATATATATATATATATATACATATATATATATATATATATATATATATATAAATGGACGTTCAATGATTACTCTTAATTTATATTGCATGAAATTGAAATTAAATAGTGCCTGGTGCCCTAGCCCCAACAAAATATTCACAACTGAATTATTACAAATATTGTGGAATGATAACCAACACTATTTAAAGATAATAAAACCAGGCTGAAACTCAAAACTTATTCAAAATTATCAGACTAAGTTATTGTACATCAACGTAAGTACAAGGCAAACAATAATGCTGAAATAGAAAATACCAGTCAGTAGCAGGATTCAGATGATATATATAAGCATAACGCAGTAATTTATTCACGTATGAAACAATATGTATCATAACTCCCTTCAACAACTACCACTGCTGCTTTCAATTTACGATATAATAACGCTCTGTGCCTATTGTGAAAATAATTGTATGCTGTCTTCAGATAAATTCCTCGACAAACAGATGGAGGAGCCGTGTAGGAAGTCTTGGTTAAAATAGTATGATGATGACGAATAGAATAATATCTCTCTCAACTCAAATGAGTTGCTTGGTTCTTCCTTGTATTATTCTCATAATTATCTGCGGTATTCATCCTACATGTATACAAGATAAAGCTATAATTAACATCAAATCTAACCACCTTTTATCTTTTGTACTGCATAAGAAGTTTTTCATCATATTGTTAATAAAATAGTTGATCATATGTTACTACTTTCCTTTGAAGCTTAAATTTACATAGTCAATATGTTGGCATCTAGAAAAATCATTTCGTCAAATATGATTCGCTATCAAGAATAAAGTCTAATTAACCACAGCTCGTCGTTTTAAATTACAGGAATAATGAATTATTTTAGTTAAATTTGTTAGTACTGACTCAGTTTGTCAAAAATAGTATGGACGTATATAGACCACATTGTCATTCAATGTTGTTGAACCAATTTTAGTGAGAAGTTCTTTGATTTCGAAAAACGATATGTCACAATTAGTGGTTCTGTCCTTGGGATAAGAGAGCTAGCCAAATGGATCATTTTCCTGCAAGATTTGCAAGACATGCAGGAAAATGATACTTTATTAAGGACATTTTGTATCGTTAGGTGGCTTTCAGATGGATGGAAAGCAATGCGCTTGACCAGTAGGTCACTTGGATGGACCCATGGATCCTAGGTCAAGTTTCAGGAAAATAATATGTCTGTGGTCAAGACATAATCCAAATAGTTGGAACTTAACCATGTGAGTTCTTCATATGTTACCCTTCAATCTAGTTATTAGTTATGCATACCTACCTAAAGTGGCGCCATATTGATCATACCGACCGTTGAAAATTTATAATTGTGGTGAAATTCTTTTCAATCTTGCTAAATGCTCAGCTCACAATCCTTAATTTTTTGTCATTTATAACCAGAGCACTCTGAGTTGTACAAGAGGAAGAAGAAAGCTAAGAAGAGAAGTCAAATTTTGATTGAGAAACTTTCATTACGTACTCAAAATATCTTTCCATTTAAATGTTCCTTTCATTAAAAATTACTCATCTTTATGCATAGCTTGAAGTTTCAACATATTGTCAAACTATTTCGAAATAATGTAAATTAATAAGCCCAACAAGTTTCCAAAAGTGAACCTGCTTATTTTCATAGTTAAATTAAAGATTCTCATGTTTTTTGAAAATATTTCTGATTTTCAGCCTCAAATCACTCGCGACCATTAAGAAAATACTTATACTGAGGTATATTTTTATGGTTTCAAATGTTATAAAATGAAATTATAGAAATTAAATAAATAAATATTTTGTATGATTTTCAAAATGAACTAAATAATTATACTTACTCATATAATGCATATATCATTCTTTAAATAGCCATATCAATGATTGTATAGCTAAACTCAACCATTCTGTGTGCAACTTTTATAGCTAAATTATTTAAGTTGTTTGTTATGAGAAGCATGAGTCCTGCTTGGTTTTAGCAACGCCCAGATTTGTTCAGACGTCAAATTGAATTAAATCTAGTCTTTGTAATGGTGAAACGTGTTTGTTTCACTGTGGTTATTGTATAGACTCAACCCCATTGAGACCATTCAATCGAGTCTACATTTGTAAGCATTCTCTTTCGCATATGTCCAGTGAGAGGTATGAATAATTTCGAATGAATTATTAATAATTTCATGCATGTAACACCTGATTAGGGCAAAATCTTTTGTTGCATTTTTATTCATTTTCTAATATGGTTCAACCCCCAATTTATACTCTCCATCTTTTCAACCCTTCCTATTTCATTACGTCAATATGTTTGGGTATTGAAATGTCTCTTTATATTGTGAATGAATATTAAAAACCGAAAAATAGGAATGACAATTCGAATTTATTCAACCACGTTATGTATAATACATTTGTAGCAAGTCAATTTGAGATACAAACAATTGTGTATTGAAAAATCAGTAAAATTTAATGAAATCCAGAATGACATGATATAATTGGTTTCAAGTTTTGGCCATCTTGGACAAGTCATACACACAATAATAAGCAGAATACAATGAAAAAAGCACACTATTACATCAATTCAACTAACAGCACTAGCTCCCTGCAAATGAGTATTCGAGTAACCCCCTGAAATCAGTAATTCTATTGCTCATTTTGATAATGAATTTTTCTAACGTTCTTTCTGAAAGATTCCAAAGTTAGTTCTCTCACATCCTTAGGAAGATAATTGAAAAGATAAATATCTCTTGTTTAATTTTTTTTTTTTTCATAAGAGGTAGGTACCAGTTTATGCCCATTGCTGGTATTACAATCGTGAATATCTTAATGTATTACAGACATGTATAAGCTTTTTCTAAAGTGTTTGATGTTTCTATAGACAATCTGCGAGAATAAAGTCATAATACCTAAATTTTGAAACAGTGGACTACAGTGTTCAGTATAACCAACCCTGGCAATGCTAAGTACAGCTGCTTTTTGCAATATAAAAACTCGTTGTAAGTCTGTAGAGCTCGCATTTCCCCAACACATTATACCATAGATCATTACTGAGTGAAATATTGCGTGATATGTTGTTAAAGCTGCTTCCTTACCCACAGTCATGGCTATGCGTCGAATTGCAAAAATTGATTTTGCCAATTTTCCACAGATAATGCCGATGTGTGCAGCCCAGGCAAAAGGTGGGTGAAAATTTTTTTATACCCAAAAATTTCACCGATTCTGTCTCGGAGAGAGTGCGATATATATGGTGGCAATTTGAAAAAAGGTATGTCATTTTTTCGATTCGTTTAAAAATAACTCATTTTGGTTAAACCATTGTTTTACATAAGCGATAATGCCTGCTGAAATATTATCAATATCAGTAATTGATTTCAAGTCAAGAGAAAAAGATTTATCATCAGCATACAATATGGTCAGCAATTCATGTTCAAACAACATGTGTAAGGGTAGGTTATTCACGTAAATCAGAAACCAGAAAGGCCCCAGTATAGATCTCTGTGGAATGCCCTTTTTGATAGTACGTACCTGACTTACGTTATCGTTATTTTGAACTCTTTGGGTTCTATTCTGGAGGTAGGACTAAATTATGTTTTTTGAATCTCCTATTATCTCATAACATACCTATAATAACCGACACAACCGAAATACTTTGACAGGTCAGTAAATATTGTCGAGCATAATCGTACTTTCGAAAGCATCGCGAATACATAAATGAATTAGACACAACGAGACGAGTACCTATATAAAAATTAGATTATTATACTACACACACATAAGTCACGACAAATTTAGGTAGATATTGAGTTGATATATTTTCATAACCCAATGAGATTTCAATTGTTTCCCAAATCTAGGCATAAGTTGAGTTCTGAAGGTTGTTTGTTGCATTTCTTATTGAAAGTACTTTTTATACAAGGATGTTTCGTGTTTCAAGAAATTGGTAGCCTAATCGAAAAAAATTGTCAAACTTTTTTTTATATGCGGGGAAGTTATGAATATGTATGTAAATGCTAGGAAAAGCCAATATATTATTAGTCATTAAATATTTCTGACATCTGAATGTAAGTATTTCAGTATCAACCACAGTGATGTTTTTTTGGGAAATGATAAGCTTGCGGCGTTCAAACGGAGTCTCCCAATAGTATGATTCAATTCAATTGAGAGTAATATATATATATATATATATATATATATATATATATATATATATATATATATATATATATATATATATATATATATATATATATAAAATTAAGTGAACTAGGACATTTATTTGAAACTAATCAAACAAACCTCCTAGCGGAGCTGGTTATAAGAGTTCACGAAGCATCGAAATATCAACAAACTACCCTAGATGATACTGATGAGCCCCGATAAGGGCGAAACAGCCTGTCTATCAATTTCCATCGGTTGTGATAATCAAATTAACATTTCGAACAATTACCGTCTAGGGTAGTTTGTTGATATTTCGATGCTTCGTGAACTCTTATAACCAGCTCCGCTAGGAGGTTTGTTTGATTAGTTTCAAATAAATGTCCTAGTTCACTTAATTTTATAACCACGGGCGTGTTTTCCGTTTAACACGAATAACTCTTACTTATATATATATATATATATATATATATATATATATATATATATAGATATATATATATATATATATATATATATATATATATATATATATATATATATATATATATATATATATATATATATATATATATATATAAATATATATATAATTATACAATCCAATGCGATCCTTATTATTCAAGTGAGATTCCATCAGGAGAATCGCAAAATACGCATTATTGAGAAGCTTGGAAACATTATTTAAATGGTGGATTTTTTACAAGATAATATCCATAACGATAACTCAGGGTTGGGCGATGTCGAGAATGTCATGTCGACAATTAATTGTTGACGCGTCAACTATGGTGCCGATGTCGACTTACTAAGTGACGTCGACAATGTCAACAATGTCGACAATGTCGACAACTGCTTTTAGCACAAAAACAATAGCTACATTGAAGTAAAATGTCATTTTAATCAGCCTTTAGAACAAACATTTAATAAAATAAAGAGATAAATATTCACAGCTAAGCAGATAAAATAAAATATTTCTTAGTCTTCCATGTCACTGGGAAAATTGACCGCTGAATCAGGATCAAAATTTTCGTCAGTAATGTCACTCTGTAGAGTAAAATATAAGTGTACCAACATTTTCGAATGTTCAAATGGAAGTCTATTTCGGAGAGGTGTGTGGAAATATCCCCAGTTTGAGAATAATTGCTCAAGTTGCGCAGAAGGATTTTTGAGTAACTTGAGAGCCAAGCTGCCTAAGACTGGGCACTCCATCTGGGCCATCCTTCAAAATACTAAAGGCCTGATTACCTTTTTTTCGAAAAGAGTTCCAAATATGCCTGAAAAAATTTCACTTGTTAATATCACGAAGAGGTTTAAGTAGGACTACCGATTATTACTGATACTATATTTTAACAATTTTAATATATCTCTAATAGACCTACAGATAGTTTCAAATACGTTTACATTATACACCATACCTGATCTAGTGTTATATTTATCCCATTCTTCTATGCCCTTGTTGTCGAGATGTTTGAAAAAGGAAAGCATTATAAACAGACGTTAGCTTAGAATTTTCATATGTCGGATGTAGAAAGTTCGCAGTTAATGCATAAACGTTAAGTGCCATCTCTTGCCTGTTTCTTAGTTTTTCTGCGAACATTTCTGGTACCTCCAATGTCAACCAGAGATTAACAGCATCTGCTAACGACGTATCTACGCTCTGACAGATATTGACAAGATTGCAAATTGGATTTTGAATATTTAAATTTTTTTGGACATCATCAATGAAGTCGTCATTGAAGATCAATTCGATAACTTTAGGCTTAATTTTTTTCCTGGTAACTGCTGAAATTTGTTTCATATAAGGTAGGTTTTCTATGAGACTCTCAAACGAATATTTCTAAATACCAACTTTGCTCCTTTGGTCGTTATTTTACTGTACTTACCTGTGGCCTTGCAATCTTACGGCACCGGTATTTTTTAAAACATTTCCACATAGCCTGCATTTTGCAGCGTACTAGCCGTTCACTTTCACTAGATCGAACTTCAGTTCTTGAAAGTTTTTATTACACTTTCTGCCACTCATCTTTGATGTGTTTACTAACTACTGTTATTAACTGCACTGCTGGTGACTTTCACAGGATAGACAAAAAGCGACTAAAAATATTCATAGAAATAACAGAGCATAAACCTAACCATGAATCTACGACCATAGTTGACATTGTTGACATTGTCGACGTTTATTACATAGTCGACGGATTGTCGACGTGTCGAGGTCAACAATAAAAGTCGACGCGTCGACGCCCAACTCTGCGATAACTAGATATAGAGTTTCATCAGTAGAACTGGCCAGTAAAGGGTTAGCATTGTGAAACTTTATAATTGCGGTTTTATCGTTAAAGAGTATCCATTCATTTCCATGACACCAACTCTCTATCAATTGATACAGAATACCCACATCACATTCGAAATCCTCTATCACCAGACAGCTTAACAGCGTCATCATAAGCATACATGATGTTTATCACCACTAAAAATAAAATCTTTTAGTTCATTTATGAAAATCTTAAATAAGATAGGTCCCAAAAAGGAGTTCTGGGGTACGTCTCGATCTAAAATTGCTAAGTCAGGTCAGTATGTATTAATGTTATAGAAAGTTTTCTATCTGTTAGGTATGATCTAAGTCAATCCGTACATACACCTCGCAATGCCGACTTGAACCATTTAATTAGGGCAACGTCGACATTATCAAGTCAAATGCCTTACGGAAATCACATAAAAATGAGTGAGCAGCACAGTTCCGTCACTAAAGTCGTATTTTTCTATAATTTTTGTTCTTTTTCACATACACGTTCTTAACCCCCCAAGTTAATTCCGAAGAGCTGTATTGATGAGAAAACCTTGAAACTCACGAGAAAACATGAAGTCTCGGGGAAATATGACAAGAAAAACATTTATTGTTGGTCTATTTATAGAAATTATATATATTTGAAATCGGGAGCTCTCTTTAGAAATAGCGAATTCTTTTGTATTGAGAGGCCGGTAGGTAGAGGCGGAATACTAAACTCAAAGCATATAAAATAGAACAATAAGGATGTACAAATGAAACCTGAGAATATTAGTAAATATAAGGCAATACACTGTATATGCGTACTGTGTGGTGTACTATATAAATCAATTTAAATGGAGAGCAATGATTATTCTTGACGATAGATAAACGCAAATACCTATCATTTGGCTTCACTCTGTAACGAGAAAAAGAAAAAAAATATTAAAAAGAAAGGAACTTCGTAATGCTCCGGCTATTCAAGTAGAATATTTTCATTACATTTTTTAAACCTGATTCACCTCAACAAAGACTATGACACAATTTAAAAACTCACTAAAATTTCTATTAAAAACTAATAAGATATTCGATTCAAAGATTACACTTGTTTACAAACATAATTAGGTACTTTATTCAAGCAAGATTATAAAAAATGAAATAATTGAAACTTTAATAAAATGTGAGTTCAATTGCATCAGCATACTGATATTAATTTTTTTTGGAAAACCTATCTTCCTCTGCAACTGGTTTCTTCCACAGCGGTGTTGTTCAAAAAATCCAATCCTTTTGTTTTATGTTGTAAGTATTCAGGAAGGCTGATGGTTTTTCTCTGACTCCTGGGTTTTTATATAGCACCTGAGGCTTTGTAGACTCCTGTGGTCCTTATGGTTTTTCCGACTCCTGGGTTCTTAAAAATTCCTGGGGTCTTTAAACTCCTAGGGTCTTGCGCTTTCTAGCGCAAACGATATTTAAGAAAAATTTTCAAAAGAAATATTGTGAAAACTGAAAACTCTGTATTGATAATTATCTAGACGTTCTTCTTTCTTCAGCTTCCAAATCGGAAAGAAAGCGACACAAGTATTCTTCCCTTCGAACATTTTTTATCTCCACTACAATTAAACTGACGCTATATTTATATCAGTGCATTAAGAGGTAAGAATCTTTTATGCTGGTTGATCTTAGCAGAAAATCATTTTAGCCAGTGGACGGTATTTCATAACGTTACAACTCAGTTAATTCTCTTAAAGATCACAACCTATCAATCTACATTATCTTTTAACTTTCAACAAAATTCATTTGAGACTATTCACGTCATTCATCGATTTTTACATTTAATGAAACATATACTTACTTGATTCTTTGACATTTATTATTATTACCTACTCTTAAGTCGTATTCTGCCAGACAATAATTGACTATTGACTTTCGATACGCTGCATTAGTCCGGAGAGGGATAATTTGTTTTATCCCTTTTGCAAATTTGGTATATGAGGTTGTTTTTCCAACCAAAGCCATTTGAACGTAGATATTTCTTAATTTTTGAACATTTGCTCAATTCCATAGATTCTGCAGATGAAGTTAAAAAATTGAACTTTGGTACGTGGATTGAATTCATGATGAAACACGATTCTATGTGGGTTTCAACTTTTTTCCTCAAAGGCGCTACACTGCCCGGAAACTATTTTGTTTCACTCGCATCTAGACGACAACACCGACACGTCGGTGTTGTCGATATGCTGACGCTGCTGCGCTATCAGCACTCAGTAGAATTCGGGATGTTTTCTTTTTAGATTTTGAAGAAAATAAATTATTTTCTCATTTTCTTTACGTTTCTGTATTAAGGCAAGGAGCTTCAATACGCAATGCTTTTCGGGAATTTTTTTCAATAAAATAAATAATTTTTTGATTTTTATTTCGGTTTGATATTAAAGCGTGGTTTTTCAAACCATCAGTAATTCCGTTCGAATCGCATATTGACTTGATGCACTTCGCGGAAAAAATGCGACCTTAGTTTCGGAACTCTGCTGCTCACCTGTTTTTTTCTATCACTGTGATTGCTTTTTAAAATGTGTGTATATAATACTGAAACGAATGCTCATGTGAATAGGTTCTTAATTGATATTGATGATGATGGATGAATTATATAAAAACGAAATTTAAAAAAAATTGTAATGATGGATTAATATTCATGAAGGATTTGTACGTTTCTAGAATCAACAATCCACTCATTTCCAATACTTCGGACCAACACATAACAGTTACCTTACCTAAACAAAAGGCTTCTGGCGATGGCTGTCCATTCTTCTGAATGTCGACTTTTGTGGTCAAATTATCGCGAAAAATAAGGTATTGTGCGGAGGACAAGAGAAAATGCCTATAGTCTGGGATAATTTATTATTGTCCCAAACCGTTAACAAAAGAAATACTATTAGGATATGTGAGAGGTATAAATGCTTAGCTTCAAATAAGCAGATGTGAAGCTTTATTATTAATAACTCATTTTGGCTCATCTACGAAAGATGAAAACTGTAAATTGAGGAGATATTACTTTCGACTATTCATTCAAAATATCAATATAGTAGGTGTTAATATGTGTCTCTCAATTACAACAATACGAAACTTTATAATATATATAATTTCTTTATTTCATGATTGCTAACACAAAAAGTTACAAATAATCGCGATATATCACAAAAAATTTATTAGCACCTATTTTCAAAACTGGCTGTTGCGGTAGCCACCATGGAATGGCAGCATAGCTCTGTCACTAAGGTTGTTCTTTCCTCATTTTTATTTTTTCTTACATACAAATTTTTAAAGTCAATTTGAAGGAAGTATGTAGGTGAGCAGAATTTCATAAACCAAGAAAAAACAAGACTCCTCTACACTGAAATAGCGACAGTTTAGAAAAAGTGTTGAAACCTCCAAAGGATAGCTCCTATCATGAATCAAATTTCAACCCTCTAAGTTAATTTGATAATTGAAGTAACCGCTACCTGGTGAGCAGAAGAAAATATTTAAAATATTTTAACAAATAAAATTTATAATATTTTCACTAGTTGAATTAAATTTGTGATACGCGTTACCTGTACACACTTCACCATCATCAGATACGAAAAATAAATGTTGTATATGATAATGGTATGTTCGTTGTACTGAAACACCACATACTTATTCAATTGAATGTTGTATATATATATATATATATATATATATATATATATATATATATATATATATATATATATATATATATATAAATTCGTTTATTATGATATAAAATGTAGGTTAAAATTGATATTTTACTATTTAAATTTGCAAGTTTATGATATTTTGCTATTTTCGTCATTGATGAATAATAAGGTCAAAACCTAAAAAAATGACTAAGTGACTCTTCCTCGACTCACTAATGTTGTGCAACATCTATCCTCGGTAAAAAATAGAAATGATGTTGAAAAAATACTCATTCCCAGTGGTCAGTAATCCAAGTACCTTCTACTAGCGACAGACTTGTTTGGTTTTTGTGACTACGTCAGGCATTTTCAGGGTGCTACGACTATGAACAAGGAATGTTTTCCTTTACACTTTACCTGAACAATTTACCTAGTTTTTAAAACAATTGAATAGAAAATTATTTGTAATTTATTGGAATTTCATCAATTGATTCGATATCAATAGTAGTAAGTTATAATAATATTGATATTTCTGAAATGAACTTTAAATGTTATGAAATCAATGGAAATGAAAAAAAATGCGTGAGCAGCAAAGCTCCTCATTTTTATTTTTTTCACGTACACTTCTTTGACCCCCTACGTCAATTTGGAGGCACCGACGAAATGCATTAAGCTTGAAATACAGCAAAAATGCATGAAATTTCTTCATAAAAATGGAGATAAAATATTTCAACTCCCCAAATGGACCCTCCGACGGAATTTACGTACAAATTCTTCTAAATTGGAAGTGGATAAGCAATCAAAAATTCTGAAAACAATATATTAACACATTATACATATCAAATTTCAACCCTCAAACTCAAGCAGCAGAAGATGTAGATGTGAGCAAGTCCTCAAAAATCACGGTAAAACAAGAAACCTACATATAGATGGGGGAGATCAAGGCAAATAGTCTATACCTTCAAAAGACACTTTCTAGCTCCAAGTACACTCCAAAAAGCTCTAGACTCTGGAAGAATGAATGAATTTCTACATCTTTTGTCACCGATTAGCAAAATTTCATATCCCTCCCCGCCATTTCCTTGCCGAAAATCTGACTATGCTAAAAAACGCTAACAACAGCCCCAGATACCAAATCTCGGCTCATTTGGTCTGGTGGAGACCGCTGTAAATGCCAATATGTCCTGTAAAAATTTGTAAAGTCTTTGTCAAGGAGGTCTCAAACTAAATTAAAAACCAGTCCATCACTTTACTTTTGACTTTCTATACAGTAAAATAGTCTTTTATTTTCTGGGGAAATATGACTAAAAAAAGTTAATTATACTGTAAGATAGATTGAATACGATGCACTTCTACCTAATTTCTACGGATCGACCTTCACAGGATCGATAGGTAGATATATATTGTGAAAATTTTATCAACAATTAAATATTGTGAATAAATTCTGAAAACTTGTAATTACCTACCTCAGATTGTCATTATTCATTGATAATCAATTCAGTTTTTCGAAAGCAGTCTGAATAGATGTCAACCTCGGATGCTCAATATTCTTTATCAATCTGCAAATATTTTATTTTTGTCAAACCAGTCCTTCAGTATTTTAGATATTGACAAAAAAAGTTGTTACTTACAGAATCAATAATAGATATACGTGGAGCTAACATATTACATATCAAAAAATACTCTTTGTTCCAGCTTTGTAAGTTATATTATAGAAACCGCTTGAGCAGCAGAGCTCCCTCACTATATGCATTTCTTCGAAATGCGATATGAACAAATCGTAACAAAAGTTGGAAAACAATTTAGTTTTTAAAAAACAAATTTGTGAAGTGCATCGCGTACTAATAGCGTAGCGGGTCGATATACATTTCGAACAGAATAGTCTCCGCGAAGTGCAGAGCTATTGAGAAAAAGAGTTGAAACCCAAAAAGGATATTAAGTATTTTAACATGAACTCAATCCATTTATCAAATTTGAACCTTCTAACTGAAACTGTAGAAGCTGTGGAGTTGCACAAATTTTCAAAAACCATAAAAGAACAAGAAATATCTACGTGAAAATGACGGTGAATGAAGAAATATACCCAAATTTTGATAGTTCCGTTCTGCTTCGAAAACAATTACAGATACCAAATGTTCATCTTATGTGGTTCGATGGGAGCCATTGGAGATTCCAATACGTACCGGGATGAAAATCATATATGTATATCTAATATATAAAATTCTCGTGTCACGGTGTTAGAAGTTAAACTCCTCCGTAACGGCTAGACCGATTCTCATGAAATGTGTGCATATCGGGTAGGTCTGAGAATCGGCTAACATCTATTTTTCATCCCCCTGAATCTTAAGGGTGATCCACCCCTTAATTTTATTTTTATTTTTCAGACAAAATTTTTTGTTCTAATTTTTTATGGTACAGAATTCAAAAATACATACAATCCTCAATTTTCACCCCACTACGATCAACCCCTATTTTTAATTTGTTAAATTCCTTCGAAATGGCTTGACCGATTCTCATGAAATTTTGTGTGCATACCGGTTAGGTCTGAGAATCAGACAAAATTTATTTTTCATCCCTCTGAATGTTGAAGGTGGGTCGAGGGGTGGTCCACCCCTTCATTTTTATTTTTATTTTTCAGACAAAATTTTCTGTTCTATTTTTTCATGATTTATTAATTTAAGAATACATACAACCCTAAATTTTCACCCCTCTACGATCAACCCCTATTTTCTATTTGTTAAACTCCTCCGAAATGGCTAAACTGATTCTCATGAAATTTTGTGTGCATATTGGTTAATTTTTTTTCAGACAATATTTTCTGTTCTATTTTATTTATGATACAGCATTCAAAAATACATACAACCCTAAATTTTCAACCCTCTACGATCAACTCCCAATTTTTATTTGTCAATTATAAACTTCAATTTTTCCGGCAAGATTTTTATTCTGTCATGACTTAGAATTAAAAAAATCATATTACTATCGATTGTTTACCCTTCTACGATAAACCCGTATTTTTCCATCGCAATTTTCATTTTTTTTTAATTTTATCCACAGAGCCGCAATAGGGTTGCAAGATGGCAATCGAAAATAACAATAATCAGTCTGAGAATAGGTCGTTATATATTTTTTCATACCAAACATTATTATAAATTTTTTATACAAAATTTTTATTTTCATTTTTTTATGATGTTGCATTAAAAATACATATAACCCTAAATTTTCACCCTTCCATCAACAACTCATGTTTGTTCATAGCCATTTTCATAATTTAAACAACGTTTGCCGGGTCAGATAGATAGATATAATGATAGATAGATATACATCGGCAGATAGATGAATAGATCAAGTGATGAATAATTTTCAATCAAAAATTTAATACTTTATTCAGAATATGAAAGAAATCCTCACATTTGCATCCCTTGCTCTACGCATATTCACTTATTAGCTACAGTGTATCAACGGCTGTAATATGATTTAGATTTTGTATCTTATTTTTTGGGTGTATACAATTAGGCTAGTCGAGATTAATCAAACGCCCTGTTCATACTGATTGTCGTCATTAATCTTGCGAGAAACGACGTCACCATAATGTTTTGTTGGATATTACAGTTTGAACAGAGGCTTCTACTTCGAGAGTAGGTTTAGTGACAGCAAATGACGACCTATAGATTAAATTCCTCACTTCGTTTATAAGATACATCAGGGACATTGTGTTGACCATCCTGTTTAATTAATGCAGATGAATATGAACAGAGTTTAACAGATTTACCTCAATATTAGGTATTAATCTATATAAGCTATTCATAATAAACTAATTAATATTGGTTGGGAAAACAACAATGCATATATTTCCATATTGACAAAAACTTAATAACTTCAAAAATGTTTCGCAATTTATCGAATACTTGATGAAACTTTGACTTGAAATTTGAAGAAATATAAGTTGTTTAATATTTTTCATATATCTTCCTTCACATGAAAATAAAATAAATTTGTATGAAAACATAAATAGAAGTTTTCTCTCTATTATCACTTAATATCCCAATACTACTTGGATATTTTCGTTTGAATCATACAATTCTCTATTTATTTTATATATAAAAATTATTCAAAAAGCTTCTAACCTACCTGGTCGAATAAATTACTAGAACACTAGATAAATGGAACATCAAGAACAATAAATAGTTTCAATTTTATGAATCTAATCAGTAGAGTCAGAAAATAATTCGTCAAACTTTGTCTTGATTCTTACTAATGCTTACCACAGAAATATTCTAGTACGTGAAAACTGCAGTAACATTAATGTTTAGCAGTAAGGATTGCACCACAGTGAGTTATCATAATAAACACAAATTCCGATGGAAGCCAAACGAATACATATATATGCCGATGGAACCTCATTCATTGTAGTTTAATCCTACACTTAACTATTTCTGCTGATAATTATACAAGAGCTGAGTAATATTTCCAAAGAAAATGCGAGATGCGATAGAGAAATGGTTAAAGAATATCATAAATGAATTTTCCAAATTAATTGCCTTCAACAATGGACTAAACTGAGAAGTCATAAACGGGACCGCTAACTTCGTCCTTTAATAGCAAACATGTATTTTCCTCAGCGAAAGTATTTTTGGATTAATTCTGTTAAATTTTCCAACTCCCTTATAATGGTGTTTTTTGATTATTTCAATTGTTTACAGTATTTTCCAGAGGCTGATTAATTCATCTATCTCAACCCCAATTCAACCAAGCAATAATATAATATTAAATTAATAAATACCGGAGTGGCCACAAAAGTAGCGATCAAAAACCCTCTATCTGACCGATCGAGGCCAGAGTACCACAAGGATCAGTTATCCACCCAATGCTGTTCAATCTTTTCACACACAATACATGCTCAGGTCATCAGGAACTATCCTCGTGACACCGCCATCATGGACAGAGTACTGAAGCCGTACCAGATGACGTGGATGCTGCTGGGGACCACAGGTAACTTGAACGGGAACTGGTGCATTGCTACTAACCCCAACAAAGCACCGCACGCCCTCTTCCTTTCAAAGTGATGCCACCAATCCGAGGAGAATATCCTGATGACTGTAATCCGATTCCTTGGGTTATAAAGGCGAAGTATTAAGGACTAATTCTCGACCGTAGGTTAACATGGAACCATTACGTGGACCTCTGCACAAATAGAGCCAAAGCAATACTGTAGAATCTATAACCATTGATCAACTGGAAGAGGAAGCTTAATATAGCCACCAGGATTCATAACTGAACCAACAATGAACTCCGCATCTTAAGTTTGGGTATGATCAGCTCGTTGACTTATTCGAAGTCTCCAAATCGTCCGAAACTTCCAGGTTCCAGAGCGACGGCAGCAAAAATGTACTTTGGCCTGCCAACAAACTGGATGCCCTTGTCATAGAACTAGAAGACTGCGAAAAAGACAGACCATGGAAAAACAGATCTAGGTTGATGTTTCGAGAAGACTAGGAGTAGATTTAAGATTAGGACAGTGAGATTGAGTCAACAAAAGGCTTTTTAGAAGCTCATTTTAACCTTTATCCGTTTCAGTTGAACTTTCAGTCCTTCCTTTTTCACGATCTGTTCAGTTGTCAGTATTAGTCCATTTTGACATGAGTTGATATAATTGTCATCTCAAATGAATATCAGAGCGATTTTGAGTGAACTAAACTGAGAATGGAAATGTAGCAAATACGTCGGGCCATCCAACGTTTTTCTTGCATCTGCATTTACGTCTAATAAATAGCTCTAATACTATTACTCTCATAATATTTCAGAAAATAATATTTTTCCTTATCACAATTTTTTTAAAATTTTTTTTAATACCTCTCAATTTTATCATCTTACCTTTTGGCAAATGTTGAATGATATCTCAAAATCTCATACAATACTCTCTTTAATGTCTAACTACAAAGTAGTTAAATAGTTTTATTCACAATTGCATGGTGTTCACATAGCTCTTCATAAGTTGCTAAAATTCGTTCATAGTAGACGAAAAAATAAACAAGAAGTACTATAATATCATATCAGAATATAATTTTACTCAAATTAATTATACATTGTACCCAGTTAACCATTAATAAATTGATAATAAAGGTAGATTCTGCTCTTCTTCAAAATACTTGGTTGAATAATAGAAGTAATTTCACATGAAAAGTTATATTATGAATAAATTGAAACATTTCATTCACAAATCGAAAATTCAATTATTCATTCTACATCCAGTGCAGTACTTTCTTTTCCAGGTGAATCAATTTCTTTATTGCATAATATACCACTTGAAGTATAGTCTTATTCATAACTGACGTAGAAGTATTCTTGCATGTTTTCAGTTTTATATAATATAACAGATTAAATGAACTGCACAAATATATAGTTCGGATATATTCTATATTGTATGAATCTTCTCGCCCCATTTCATACTTAACAATAGCGTCGATATTGTTACCTAAATATAAGTGGCAATAATGCTATTCTGGATATTTATTTCAATAAAACAGCCGCTTTCGCAGTGTTCCTTTCTTCATGAAATCGGTCTTTCACACACATCGCAGAACCATACGGAATCAATACATTTCCGACTATTAGCAAGATAATAGCACTCTAATATTCAACATAAATTCGGTTCAGAGCTGCGAACCGTACATCCTAGACGTAGTGTGTAAACCAGAACTGGTGAAACCATATTTATATTGTTGAACTACCATAAAAAACATTGCATGATTGTTGCCTGATACAATCTGCAATTCTTCCTCTTCCTCTCGCATGCTTGATATATATGATGATCGAAAACAAAACTTGAATTTACCACGTTTATTATCACAAAAATACTTTGAAAAATATAACACTGCGATTGCAATTATTGCAATATATATATATATATATATATATATATATATATATATATATATATATATATATATATATATATATATATATATATATATATATATATATATATATATATATATATATATATATATATATATGAAAAACTTGGTTCTCGGGATGAACCGCGTAAAAGATTTGAAAAATCTCGACGTTTCGGCTCCTTTTGCGAAGCCATCTTCAGGAGAATTAGAAGGGAAAATTATTCAGATACGTGGCCTCAATCTGCCTACTCCACGAATCGAATTAGGAGGAATCGGAAATAATACGATTGCGTGGTCTCAACCTGCCTACTCCACCAACCGTACTGCTTCCTGTCAACTCTGAAGTCTCAACCTGCCTACTCTTCAGAGTCAACAGAGTAGGCAGGTTGAGACTTCAGAGTTGACAGGAAGCAGTACGGTTGGTGGAGTAGGCAGGCTGAGACCACGCAATCGTATTATTTCCGATTCCTCCTAATTCGATTCGTGGAGTAGGCAGATTGAGGCCACGTATCTGAATAATTTTCCCTTCTAATTCTCCTGAAGATGGCTTCGCAAAAGGAGCCGAAACGTCGAGATTTTTCAAATCTTTTACGCGGTTCATCCCCCTAAAACCAAGTTTTTCAAATACTTCCGACCGCGGAAATCTTTCTGAACATATATATATATATATATATATATATATATATATATATATATATATATATATATATATATATATATATATATATATATATATATATATATATATATATATATATATATATATATATATATATATATATAGAAGAATCACATAAAATTCGGGTCTGCAGTCAACAAGGGGATGGAAATAAGGTGAACTCTTTTTTCTTTTCAAGTTTTCGAGCCATACGTATATATACGTTGGGAAATTCATTCGAAAAATTGATGATCAATCAAATAATCACTCCAACGGAGGTAGTTTCATGAGATCTGACGACATGGAATTTCCATTTATCCTTCAAGGGAGAATGTTAGAACATTCGACGTCGCTACATACACGATCCCATCAGTAGTGTCCCGTCCATCGACACCAAAAACACATTACCACCTAATAGTTTCTAACAAATGATTGCACCGTCATTCGGATACCATTTGGTCAAACAAAAACTCCAAACATCTAAAACTCATGTCACTTCACGCCCATAGGTGGACACCTTTTTTTTCATACACTTTTCATCGCAAATACATTTTGTATAAATGTAACAGCGTTAATGGTCTCGTGTAGAGTTGTTGATTCAAACTATTCTTCTGGATCTTCATTTTTTTCGTTAGTGTTGCGATAATTGCTTTCTGTTACCCCTAGAATCTCTTTCTTGGTAGCTGGCGCACGCACGACAACATTTTCATCAATTCCTAAGAACTCCTTTAAATTCCTGACTCTGTAGCTAACTAAGCAGCCAATTGAGCTATTGGTACGTTGTGGTCTTAATCTGTTTATTTCTCATAAGCGGAATATCTTAATTGTCTTCGTCTGGCGATACAGAGAGATCCTCAAAACCTGCTCGGCGATAGTAGTTGGGTATATTGTTCTGTGTGACCGTTTTTCCAGCTTCCCATATAATTATAATTGCATCTAGAATGCTAAGACTACGTATTTTTGCCGTTTCCAATATTCTGAAGCTTTTGCAGTACTTGAAGTTTGAACGTTGGTCGTTATAGCCGATGAATTATATATATATATATATATATATATATATATATATATATATATATATATATATATATATATATATATATATATATATATATATATGATCGGTCAGGTGAAATAAAGTGGTCGCATAAAAGATTCATATAGTCTTGGCGCGATCATGAGCAACTTTTATGCACATTTTCCGCCTACTAGCTCAACCTTAGCTACTGTAGTTCATAATCCTTGACACGGACGGACGGATGAATACTTCGGACTTAATTTTCCGTACCCAATTGAAAACTGAAATTTAGAAACAACCGCATTATTTCATTGTACTCCAGCGTTTTGTACTTATTCTAATATTATTCGTTGGTCTCAGCTTGTTTTCCCAATACTGTAAAATATTTGTTTTGTTTGAATTCACCTTGTCAACTCATTTTTACATTATAAAATTTGCTATGCGAATGAACTTCCCATCTTCTCAATACGCTTATATCACTCATTGGTTTGAGGTTTTTACCCTATAATTCTCTTTATCATACAATCTACCCCACTGTACTTTTAATTCAAGTAGTTATTATATAGCCTGAGAAGATTTATATCCGAAATCAAATTAAAACAAGCCCTAGTAATTGAAATCACGCATCAAGTAGCAGTGGTAAAATTCAAGTGTGTGTGAAACGCAATCTTTACTCGGGATCTATCGATTGAAAACCGATTTTGTCGTCTACATGCCCTGTTTATATAAGATCGTAATCATTTATATGCCAGATTCTAGCTAATAAACAGGGGCGTACTATAATATTCAAAGGGACGTACTTTATGTTCAAGAAATTTCTGCCGATAAATTTTCTTTATTTGAAATAACGCGTATGATATGATTATTCATAGAAATATAAAAATATTCCTCCAACTCAATTCTGAAGATACTTTGAACGCCGAAGATTAGATGGAAAACAAATCGGATATAAACTGCATATTAAATTCGGCACCTCATAGTTATATCAAGTGAGATAGCCGCAACACTTAAATTCGATATTTCTGTTACATGAATGTCCAGTGTACAAGATATCGGCAGTTTTACACGTCGAAGTATTGTATAAAATGATTAATTTCGTTAGTAATTAATTCAAGGGAATTGCAAAACTTGAATTTAAAGTCTTAGTTAAGCAAAAATGCAACCTAATTTCGATTTATATATTCTATGAGATAATTACATAAATTCTAATAAATTAATAAGTCCTTGGTTAGAATTGAACCTATAAATAAATTGCACCATTTTTCGTAGAAATGGAGTCCTTATTTGTGTTTATATATATATATATATATATATATATATATATATATATATATATATATATATATATATATATATATATATATATATATATATATATATATATATATATATATATATATATATATATATATATGTGTTACTGTAAAACTCCGATCTTCGGCAAATCCTAGATTTTCCTTAGGTTTCAGTCAGAGATTCGGTAAATGTTGAAAAATAGACCTGTCTAGACGCTTTGGGCGAATATTCTGTTACTCTTGACAAAGAAATGCGCTTGCAAATTATCAGGATCATCAGGATTATTGTGTAACTCTAAATGCCACCATAGTTCCCCATTTTGTAACAAATAAAATGTTTTTTACTATAAATGACAACTTATTAATTACATTTTGTTTCTAAATGTTTTCCTCAAAAATAATAAATAATAAGGCAAATACTGATTCATTTAGCTGAGCCAACGTAATCGTTCTGTTTGTGAGGAATTCTGATTTTGTTATTTGTTTTCACCATACCAAAAGTATTTTGTAATAAATCATGAAAAATTGTGTGTGGTTTTGACTGATATGTAATTAAAATGAATGATTAAGTTAATTATTGCATTGTTTAATCCAAAAAAAATCCAATATTTAATAATTGTTCTTGGTCAAACCTAGCTCTGATGGTAAAAGCCCGAAACATTTCTCATTTTTCATAAAATCCTGGCATCTACCAACACACGTTGGCAACTCTTAGGTTTTTCCGGTAAAACCTAGCTTTTACCAAACTTCTGGGTTTTACAGTAACATATATATATATATATATATATATATATATATATATATCTATATATATTTATATATTTATATATATATATATTTATATATATATATATATATATATATATATATATGTATTTATATATATATATATATATATATATATATATATATATATATATATATATATATATATATATATATATATATATATATGGGTGGTTCTTCTGGAAACGTACATTCAATAAAAATATTTCAGAAAATGAAAACATCCCTTTATAAAGACACTCTTTGGAATTCTTATAGGCTTGAGTATTTGAATAAGAATTATGAATATGGGCGAGGTGATGGATTATTATTTTCGATTATTTTGATGATAATGTAAATTGCCGGTCCATGGAAGTGACTGCGAGCTTCACTAAAGTGTAAAGTTGAAATTATTTGGAGTTATTGGTTATTTGATTGAAAAACTTTCACAATTTAATAAGTTAACTGTGGCTTCATGAAGTGAAATCCACTTTTCGTTAATTAGTAATGAAGACTAGTTCTGAATTTCGTATTATCGGAAATGTCCACTTAAATGACATTAAGATGTCCACCGAAGTGACATTGGTTTAAATGAGACAATAGATAGTTATGGTATTGAATGTTTATTACCTACAAAAAAATGTTAAATATTTGCGAAAAAACCAAAAGAAAAATTATGAAATTATGTTGTCTTCTGTCTCCAAATAATACTGTTGATGATGGTTAATAGTTGGAGGATTCAGTTTCTTGATGATGTTGCATAATTCTATATATGCAATATCGTCCTTCTCTGGAAAGATGAACAGATACTTTCGGTATCAAAATCCAGAAAGGCCGTAATTTGCAAAAGGACGGATAACTCAGCTTTTATATTTTGTAGTCAAGACAAATTTTGTATGCAAGTTTTTGAGATAATCATTCAAAAATCGTATCTGTTTCTTTACTTCTCCTCTAGTAATAGTCCCTTTTTTTTCCCGACGTAAGTCGACTGTTAGCATCTAGCTCTAAGAATGCTTTAACTGCGTAATTGGTCTTAATATATTTTGAATTTATTTTCTTCACTTCACTAGCTTTAAGCATTCTTCTGGAAGCTATATCAATCAATTCATTCTGAAATTTATATTTTTCAATAATAGACCCTTGCAGCACATCATAAAAATATCTTTTTCTTTTGTTACTTTTATTATTCTTTGCGAAATTTTCCTTCACTCGTTTTTTAATTACTTCAGCAAATAGAAGATTGCGTTTTATTTTCGGGGATACATGTTGTCCTTCAAGTAGACGAGCAAGATTTTTTTCGGGAGTGCCTTTTGGATTTCGTAACTTTTTTTTCAAACGTATGCAACGAGATTTATACACATTCTTTCGTTTTTCTAAGACTTTAATTTTATTCAGTAGCTTAATTTTTTGGCAATTGCACTTATTTCTATTTCTTTTTGCTATCTTTTTTCCGCAGAACACTCTGCTTGACGAAGGTAAATCTCGATTAATATTTTGCTGTATTATATCATCCTCTATTGCAAGAACGGGACTTGGAGGAGGAGAGCTATACCCCAATAGTGCCTTTAATTGTTGGTCCCTTTTCTTCATTTTTCTGTGTCTCTTTTGTCTTTCTACCCATTGCCCGCGCAAAGCCTTTTGATCCCTACGGCTTAATTCGTTCACACCTTTAATCAATCCTTCTTCTTTTTTCATTCTGTATAGCTCTCTGTCTTTTTGCTTTACTTTCTCATGTTCCTCTGTATTATTTTTAAGTTTCTCCCTGGCTCGCCTCATACTGAGTTTTTTCTGTTCTCTCCTCTTCTTTAATTTTTCATCTTCAGTTATTCGCTTTTTTGCCATTACACTTTACTATAACGTAAGGTTATTCATTCGTTCAGTCAGATCTGAAAATACCGAAAGGAATTTAGTAATGAAAATACTTTGTATGACAAAATGGGTTAATCTTGTCACTTCTGTGGTCACCTGTCACTTCTGTGGACTTAATTGTTCCACAGAAGTGACGTCCACGGAAGTGACAGATGTTATGTTATTCTGCTTTCATCATTTAAATATTTGAGGTTAGGTCATGGTAAGTGTCAAACTGTTTTTTAGTCACAATGAGAATATTCTATTCCACTTGTTTCTAATGAATTATTTATTACTTACCTCTTAATTGTTATCCACAGAAGTGACTCTGCGATCTTGACCACTACACTGAGATTAGACAAATCTCTTAATAATAAATTTCAGTTGAAACACACGACGCAACGAATATCACAAACTGAAAAGTGAACGTTACTACAGTAGTTGTACCAACATGCGTGAAATAAATCTGGGTATATTTAATTTTTCACCTATTTCCGTAATGTCCACAGATGTGACATGATGTTTAGGAACAGAGATAGATACATCAATTTCATTGAGCAGAAAAGTAATTTGAATTTATTACTAATCAGGGCGCACTTTATGTTTTTCGTTTAATTTGTTTGTATAGTGTATTTTTCTCTGAATTCACGAATTTCGTCAATATTAGTATTCGATACAGTCTACGTGCGACCAGGTACGTCCACTGAAGTGACATTTTGTCCACGGATGTGACATTTATGTAATTGAAAAGTTAATTAAATATCGTATTATTTTAGATGTCATAAAAATTTATTGGCAGGATTAAACTGGAATGATTTAGTAGATCATACAGCATACACTTTATCATTTTATTTGATTTTAAACAGTTTTTAATTTTTGGTACGCCTGAATGTACAATTTTTGAAGAATCACCCATATATATATATATATATATATATATATATATATATATATATATATATATATAAATCTATATATGAGTGTGGTGTAGGGTGTATTTTATTGTTTTGGATGAATAATATTCATGTGAGAAATATATAGTTATTTGATTCATTCCTAAATTGAAAAAACACATTTGCGTTTTGTATTTGTTAGGTTTATCAATATGCATCATTATCATAAATATCAATTCATATTTCGAACAGTTTATTCCTCTTCAGTCTTTTCCAATTTCATATACCTGGTTACGAATTCACTTACATGAAACACTCACTTTATATTCTATTCTTTTTTGATTAATAATTTCAATTAACCTTAAAAGTTACAATATTTTGTTTTAGAAAGTTATGAGTAATGAAATTACAACAATCGTTTTAAAAGATAACTCGAACTCAACGTCTGTGTAGAAAGTTCAAGATGGAATCTATGAAACAATAAAAACTCAAAAGTATTCCAGATTGACACATTTATATTTATTATTCTTTTCAAAAGAAGTAATTTTATTCTTATACTGAAAACGCCATATGCATCTACAACAAGTCTTACATGAGAATTGTATTGATAAATATATGAGATTTATGCACGGAATTGTGTGATTTTATATTACCAATAATACCGCCCTGTATATCGAATTATTTCTTCAGTTATACTCCCAACTTGCCCCTGTGCACCGACAAGGGGTAAAATCGAATCACGAATCTGCCATATTAACTAACAGATGTGCCATGTTGGTTGGCAAACACCCATTGTGTTTTACAACAAAGAAAGTTAAATGCGAGATCGAATGATTAGGTTAGAATTGTATTGACACTCAACAGTAATTTGTACGGGCTATTCTTAGTACTAGCTGTTTTTCTAATAAATAGAGAAGATAATATCTCCTGCTTGTTGGAAATGTACACTAAATCTCTCATTAAAGCCGACACAAGTGTAATCCGATTAACAGTAGTAGAAACCCCTGATAGTGCTGATAATGATTCTGCAATAAAAGTTCTATGAAAATACGTGGAAAATGTGCGAAAACATACAAGGAATGATAGTAATACTGAACGAATCGTAGATTTCAATGTTTTTTAGATAAATTCATCAGGGATTTCAACAAATCGGTAAACTTATTAAAGAGATTCCACTAAAAAGTTTCTGCCACTTTCTACTAGATTAAATTTAAGAGTATGTATGTGTCTGATACAAAATTCACTTCTCCACTCTCTCGATGACAATTCGATTATTAGCGACACTTCGTCCACTTCTGGAAAATATTAAAAAGTTCCTAATTACAATATTTGAGTCGAAAATTTCATTAAATATACAGAATTATGGTAACGCAATTAATTTACAAAATCATTGTCAGTTAATAAATTGAAAAAATACTGATGGATATCGTTGACTATTAGATAATAGAGAAAACATTCTCAAGGCTTCCAGCGTTATACAAATAAAAATCCTGAGTTCTTCCACCTTTTCATCATGTCAATAAAATGTATGAAAAATTCTACAGATTATCATACTTCAAAAATGTCAAAGAATAGGCCGGAATATAATTATTGAAATTGTAGATGTTATTTGCTTGTGATTGATTGATTCAAGAGTTTCAGTTGATGAATAATGGTTATTATGATATAAACAGTTTCAATATGAATTTTAAATGAAATTTCTATAATCAAAAACAAACTAAATATTTTACGGAATATATTGGAAAGACCTCGATATACCCCAGTTTTTGTTACACATTTCGGCCGCATTTAAGAAATGAGTGCAAATAAAATACCACATAGCAGAGGTTGAGGTATTGTAATCAGAAAACCTTTCTGCATGTTTTGAAGAAGTTCTTCATGTAGTATGTTAGTAATTTTGAAGGCCTCCACTACAAGTACGAGTTTCTAACTGGATTGTAATTTTGAGCCGAATTGTAACACAAAAGAGAAATTATACTAATTAAAAGTTTAAAACTCTGATCCGGGCGGATTAATCACTATATGAATCGTATTGAACATGTTTTAAATATTTTGTCTACTCGGCAAGTACTCTATTATGAAACTGATTTGTGCGGGAGTTGAGTACTTTGTACTTTGCTAGGGAGGTTAGTTGAATACCCTGTATGTATGACACATTCACAAAATCCTAGTGTTCACAGACAGAAATGAATGATTTTCAAACCTATGTTCTCTCAGTGTCAGTTGGATAGCTCCGATATAATTTTGAGATTTTTTTTTTAAGAGTACCGTAAAACCTGCCAACTTTGCCCACCAAAATCAGAATTTTTCAATATATCTTTTTTAATGAAATGCTAAAACACATTCTAGATGAATATGGAGAACAACCTAAATGAAGGAAATGATTGTTAATCATCACTTTATTTATAGCATTTTATATCTAATAGGAAAAAAAATTAATTAGGAGTGGGCAAAGTTACCTGCCAATGCTATAACTTTACCCGGCTGTGAGGATTCCCTTTTGGAGACAATTTGGCAAACGTTAATCAAACTTTGCCCACCAATTAAGTTCATAAAAAGGTTTGGCATGAAGCAGACGTTGAAATTAAATAAAAAAAACAACATGTTATACAGTATTGTTATTTAATAGAGGTTAATATATCAAAATCTTCCATTTTGTCGTCAAAATGGCAACAAAAACTTAACTTCTTCAAACTAAATATTATTCTATAAAAAAATAAGGGTTTTCTTCTTAGTAATATATCAGGTAGTTAATATAATCATATAGATACAATAAGATATCATACTTCAGTCTTTAAAATAATACAAATCCTGGAAGTTAAAAAAGGAACATCAACAAAAATCAAAATAAATTATATGGTTGGAGGTTTTCGTTAAAAAAATAGTAGCCTCCTGCTTTCAGTAGGGGCTCCTAGGCCTTCTACAAAATCAAGAAATGTCACGTCTGAAATGCCATTAATATCTGGAAATTTCAAACCTTTTCCAGCCTTCCTAAGGAATTTCACAGTAAAATTGTCATAAATCTGAGAGACTTCCAAAATTGTTCCTATAAAGTGCCTTATAGAGTTTTTTGTAGGAAATTGCACCACTATAAATGTCCCAGGATCTATTACTGTACCATGAAGTCATGATTTGCATTAAATCATGAAAATTATATAAGGAATATAAAATTTTTTTAGACCTAAAATATCTGGCAACATTGCCCATATACTTTTGTTTACTAATACAATACCTTGGGTAGTCTAACCTAAAAACGATTCCTGCATTGTGAGAATCACATATCAGCCTTCCCGCAATCTTAATTTCATTATCATAAACTTAATAGACATTGAGCACTGATGCTTAGCTTTTCACCCTAAAAATACTAAAATTCATACAAAATTTCCTTACCTGTTTATTCATAGCAACCCACCTACCAAGCGTTTTGGACGATAATAACGGGAAACAAGAACCTCGCTCGGTATAACGGCCAAGCGGTGTTGTTTCACAACGTTGCCAAATTTAAAATTTTCCATGTTTTCATAACGCCTACATTGGGCAGAGTTGGAGCCCTTGGGCAAAGTTGGCAGGTTTTACGGTACTGAAGTAAAAAAACGCGAGAGCTGCATATCTCCCTCACTCAGGTCGTATTGTCCTTCCATTTTTTGTTCTTAAAGCACTAAGTTAATTTGGAGGGACTAAAGAGATACACAAAGCTTGGATACCTGCAAAATACATGAAATATCTACATAAAAATTGCAGGGATGTGCAAAAACATCTCAAATCTCTAAATAGCTACTCCTTAACATTAAACGAATTCAAGTACGAATGTTCTGCATTTATCTGAATTTGGAGTGGCGTAGAAATGCAGAATGCTTTAAAACAGGCTTTCCCAACCTTCATTTCGCCAAGCCTCCCCGAGCTAAAAATAATATTGTCATGCCCCCCCCTTAGGTAAGTTTCAACAAAAATATGGAACGCACATTTTATTTATTAATTAAATTATTTATTTTTAGGTATTTTAAATAGGTTAAATACAGATACAATATATTAATTAAGGATAATGGACGAAAGAATACATTTGAATCATTAAGTACTTTTACAAAAATCTAAATAACCGACATTTTGGGTTTTTTATTTTTCTCTCACACAAAACAAATCGGGTTTTCATGAATCTTGGTGAAAATGTTCGTTTTCATGTCACAATTGCACTGTAATTGACACATTGGATTTTTTGCAGAATCGTGATAAACCCGTCTTAAACCTACAAATTCCTCATCCTCCCACTTCCCGACCTCAAATCACCCGTAATTTATTTTTCCTGTTATTTTTATTATATTTTCTTCTTTTTTAGATGGGTTTCATCCTGTAACTTTTTTTTTATTATCTGTACTGGCCTACCATGCATCATTACTTGCTAGAATAGTTTTTTTTTTCATTCACTTTCTTTCATATTTTAAATTATATTTTTATAATAAGATGATTTTTGAACAACTTTTAATTTAAAGTAATTTTAAAACAAATAAATAAAATCTTTCAAAGTACTAGCTAATGAGATATTTGAGCTTGCATGCACTATACCAGTTGGTCGATTCTGGGTTCAGTCGTTGCTAAAGCTATGGTTAAATCGCTATCGACGGCTTAGTTTTTATTAAAACTAGAGCTGAAAAACCTGCCTCGCATAAATAAGTGGACGAAAATCAAATAAGTATTTTTAAAGCAAGAGAAGCAACTTTCGGATTAACAACGAATCGTTCGATCCAAAATTTTGCTAATGTCAAGAGATGAAAGTCATCTTTCATGGTCGAATCAGCCTTCATTTCTAGAAATTCTTCTTAAACGTCTTCAGGTAGTTGTAAGACATCGACAACAAATGGGTTTCTGTTCATGTGCCATATTGGTGACTCGGAATTGATATCTCGATAGTATCGATTAAATTCATTTTCCAATGCTTCCAAATGAGTTTCTATTTCAGATTTCAAATTTTTACTCAGTTTTTGATTATGAATTACTTCGGACAGCCGTGAAAGAGGAAATACATTTTCATCAGATATCTTCTTTTTCCAAAGTTAAAGTTTTGATATGAAAACTTGTACAGCAGTAATTGAATGGCCATTAGGAACAATAGAAAATATGCATTTTTTTAAATTGTTTCTATCGATTACTTATGTTAATATAATAAGGTAAAAAATATATTGTACACAGAAAAGTCAACATTTATTTTAAACTAAATATTAAAAACTGTAATGACTACTTTTTTTGGAAATGTAATCTTACATATTACGTACTTACGACGCCCCCCCTAACATTTCTCTACGCCTCCCTAGGGGGGCGTGCCCCCCTGGTTGGGAAGTCCTGCTCTAAAATCAATTGAATTGCGTACGTGCACTTCTCACCTAAACTCAATCCATGTACCAAATTTCAACTCTCTAATTCAATCAGCAGAAGCAGGTGCACAAAATGTTAAAAACCAGGAAAAAAAAAGCGCGAGCAGCAGAACTTGTATATAAGGTGGTATTTTGCTCTCAATTTCTCATGAAAAAATGTGGTGGGGAAACCCTCTAATATCAACAGAATTCATGTACAAATTTGCAGCTTCCTTACTGAATTTGAAGTGGCCGTAGAAATGAGCAATTCTCGAAAATGCTCAAAACGCATGAAACATAAAAAATGCAGAGGTGAGAAAATCATTCAAAAATCCAAGTGTGAACTTTTCTAATATCAATCGAATTCAGATACCTAATTTAAACAATCTAA
The DNA here is from genome assembly GCA_030704885.1 of Cynegetis impunctata. NCBI lineage: Eukaryota > Metazoa > Arthropoda > Insecta > Coleoptera > Coccinellidae > Cynegetis > Cynegetis impunctata. Next base: position 108,475 of record JARQZK010001488.1, on the reverse strand, counting down.
CTCAATCTGCAGATGGTGTGGAGTTTAGCAAAACCTCAAAAACCACCAAAAAATATGAAACCTTCACATTGAAATAAATGGCGGCGGTTAAGGAAAATAGTTGCAACTACTGTGCAATTCACTAACATCATTTCTATCCTGTGGACGTGCCCAAATCCTCCAACACCACGAACGATCTCTATATTAAAATGACGACGACTGGCAGAAAAGTTGATACTTCCAAAAGGTATTTCCATAGCAACTTAATTTATGTACAAATTTTCAACCCTATAACTCAATTTGAAGGTGGTTCGGGGTGCGAAGACCTTCCCGTTTTTTCAGCTTCTTGCGCCCTCCAAAAATAACAATTTGGCTAAATTTTGGACATGTTACACATACTTAATTTTCACATTCCGCTCATGCATTCTTCCGCCAGTGGGTTGTCAAAAGCATAAAAATTACAGATATTGACTGATTTTACCCAGATTTTGATAGTTTTGTTGTACAGGCTGTCCCATTTTCGATGTCCTTGCGGGATTACTCGCTTATTTTTAAAGACAGAGATTTTTGGTTTTCGCGAACGTTGACTACTTTTTTGTGACTCTCACGATACCGCAAACAAAATTTTCATAGCTTGCTTCGTTTTTGAGATACAGGTCAAAGTTGAAAATATTGCATTTTGGCCCTCTTCCTGAAGCACAGCTGTCTCTTATCTTATAGGAAAAGTAAAAACCGTCTTTTATACACTTTTTTACGTAGAATCCAGTGGCGTAGTCAGATTTTTGAAATGAGCTGTCATTGTTTAGATATAACCCAATCTTATGATTTTTCAAATGGAACACTCTGCATATTTTGCCATATTCAAAACACAAATACTTTGCGTTTTTCAAAAAAAAAGTATTAGCCCTGTATTTGGATAGTTATCTTTTTTTATGGCTAGTCAAGACAAATATCACATTAATAGATCGTTCGGCGCAATAAACAAAAATATCACTTCCATTTGTATAGCGTAAAGCAACAAGTTTTCATTAGAAAAATATTATTTGATATACGTTATTAAACAATTTGACAAAACAATAAATTTAAACTAATGAAATACTATTTATCGACTATATACGCTCTGGACCTAATTAGTAGGTGGCTATGAAAAAAAAGCAAGTGTAGAATGTTCATAGTTCCTGTCAAAGTGTACAAATTTTTTTTTACAATGGCGAATGATAATCCAGTATATCAAAACTACGAAAAATTAGATATGGTTGGGATATATTACCAAGTTGGTTTGAATCCAAATCAAGCGATGGACCTCTATTTTGAAAGGTATTTGCTATTATCTAGTTACTGTGTGTTAGTTAGATAATAAGATAAGAAATTTGAGTTTCCTGAAAGAAGACAACCGAGTAGAAAAATATTTGGCTGACTTAAAGAAAATTTCGGATCTTTCGAAAGGCCTAGGCCAAAAAGTTATAGGAAAGAAAATGCTGAAAATAATGAAATTAGTGTCATCGCGAAGGTAAAAGAGAACAAAAATACTTGAATCATCAAAGATATTTCAAAATTTTGGATGATTTTCTTTCTGAACTACTTGACGAAATTCCGTTGGCTCAATATAGAAAAGGTTTATCCTAATGAAAGGTTTCAAAACCAGGGGAATGGTAATAATGGTCCCATCAACTGGCTACCAAGGTCCCCTGACTTATCTATATTAGATTTCTTCATATAGATAAAGACGCTCGGGCGGAAACTACGTACTCGATGGTAACTGTCCATTGCTCCCCTTGTAGTGAAAAACTATTTTCTTTGTTTTATTTTTCGAATTATTGTTTTCTCCATTCATAAGATATTGGTTTTTCTTTGAAGAATGAATATATTTCTCTGAAACCCCCAACTAACTGATCCTATTCAATATGCTATAGTAACTTCATGACTGACAAATATTTTCTTCAAAATATTCATTTTGGAATAATGTCAATATATCCACTCTTTACTGTTTTATAAAAGGGCGTAACAAAATTCTCCATCTGGGATATCTTCTTTAACACAGTTCAATTTGTATAAAAAATAAAGCTATGCTATTTATCGCTGATTCATAATCTCATTCTGCACGTGTTTTATAAAGTGCTATACATCTAGCAGAGCCCTTCCCAGGACACAAAGTATACCGCACGGTAGCAATTCGAATCACTACATGAGGTCCTCTTTGTTTATGAATTCTCCGAACCAATATAATCACCTTTTACTAAATGACGGATATCACATTTTCAATTGATACGATGATATTTAAATTTTTGACAATAGGCTTCATCTTATTACATTCCGATGATATTTCAAATTTTTTTGTACTTGACTGAAGAACGTAAATTTTCCTTGTTTAGGATACATAATTAGATGAAGTACATTTCTAATAGATTTTAAAAAAAATCACATTTATGTTCTTGTTTATGAGCCTTCCTAATAAAGCACGTAGTTGAAAAAAAACCTTGAAGAATTGCGTAGTTTTCAGATTTTTCCGTCTTAGCTGTAGAACCCAAAATAGTATACCTATATCTATCTACCAACCTTCACTTGTAGGTTTAGGCAAACAGAAATGTACTGGATGATAACTTCTCTAGTTCCACTGAACTAGTAGAGCAATTTAGTTTGAAGGAACAACAACAAAAATTCTCAATAACATTAGCTTTATTTATTAATTTTGGCATTCATTTTTACAACAAAAAAAATTTTAATGGAAAAAAGTACAGTACCTACTACAGTCATTATAGTTCCTAGCAATAATATCGATCAAGTGAAAAAGTGAGAATTATCATTGATAATTTCCTTATCTTCTGTTTTAAAATTTAGTCAGACACTAGTCCATCACTTACATACCTACAATGTATCAATAGTTGTAGATCGACAGTCTTGTATCTAGTATATTCTGTTGAATAAATGGATGCAGGGCCACTGGTATGTGAACTATAACTAACGTGATCATTTATTTTTTGACTCAAAACGGGATATTAGTTTATTTCAATTAACAGGTAGTCAATGAAAAAGTTTTTTTTTAACTATTTATTTAGAAAAAGTTATCTATTAGTAAAAATTAAAAAATATATTCAAATTGTTCAGTTATATATATATAATATTCATCAGAGGAACAGATCTGCTTCAATATAGATGGTGATGATTTTAAGTAAGAATAGAACTCTTGGCAAGTTTTTTTTATATTGACCTTAGTTATCAACATCGCCTTTAGAACTGGAGTTTTTAACTGGGTTTCTTCTAATGTCCACAATTTGTTCATCAACGAAAATACTCTTTCTACTGGAGCTTTTGTAGCAGGCAAACATAAAATATATTCAATCAAAATACAAAAGTTTTCATGCTGAAGATTGTTGGTGTGAAAATGTTTGAATACTTCAACCCAACGAGTTTCCGTAGAAACAATTAGATTATTTCATTCGGTTACTTTTTGCGATGTGATATAGTTAGAAATTAATGAAAATTCGTCAAAAGCTTCTGTATCTTTATTAGAGTCAATATATTCGTTTTCAATTAAGATATCCACAGATTTTTGAACCTCTTCCCATGCGGGTACTTGTTTTAAATCTGCTTTTTCAGAGATGATTGTAATTTCGTCAACACATTATTAGTTCCTCGCCTAGCTGCGCCCCCGAAATTGACATTGGCATTGTCCCTACAAAATGCCACGACTTTTGCTGTCAACTTATTATCTATCAACACCTTGTTTAAATAATTGACAATGATTTCTGAAGTCTCACCTGGTTGGTCTTGGAGGTCTAAAATTTTTACTTGCACGCCTACGTAAGATTGAAAAAAGCGTACTACAATAGAGTATATTTTCTTGTTACCGTGATTTGAAGCGTCGTTTAGAATTGTAATACAATTGGACTTATCAAGTTCATCTTTTAATTCTTTCATCGCTGTACGCGTCAAAATATTTACTACAATAGCTTCTGATTTCGTACGAGCGCACGTAAATTTGGGTTCAAAACATGATTGAATTAATTTCGAAGCACAATCATTAGAGCGGAAACTATGGTTTTCTTGTATCGTATGATAAGCCCAGACGCCTTCTGCCGCGGCTATATCTCGAATCCTTTGATGTTGGCGCGTCCGATTTTCTTGAAAAAAGTTTAAACACTGAAGCACTGGAAGCGGCGGCACGATCGGAACTTTTATGTTTTTTCAGACTTCAAATGCTGTTCAATATCACCGGCACCACTGTGGGAACTGGGAAACACTAAATTCTGTACGACACTTTTCGCATCTGACATCTGAGGAAGTATTTATTTGCTTGATAAACGAATATTTTGCTTGTAAGCTAACATTGAACGAACACTTGCGTTTCGGCATATTAACTTATGATTTCAAAATAAAAGAACTTTAAGTTATTTACTACACGAGCATCAAACAACAACAAAACAAAAGCGAGAAGTTTGATCAATCTGTCAAACAATAGTCAACCAATAGCGCACGCGAGCGATGACGTATCGGCTATCGTCGCGTCGGCCGACGACGCGGTTTCGCTCCCGCACACCGCTCGCGTTCAGCCGGCCGGATCCCCAATTTTCGCGCGGTTTCCGAAAACGGGACAATTTTGCGTCCTGGAGTTCATTTCGGGGACACCGGGACAGGTAATCAAAAAAAGGACAGTCCCGTTCAAAACGGGACGTCTGGTCACGTTAACTATAACTATCTATGATGAATTCTTCGAATCATAATATAAGTTGTGCTTCATTTTTTTAGCCGTATTGCTAGTAGTAAGTATCGAAAGTCAACGGTGAAGTACGGGAGTGATGGTTTTTATATCTGTTTTAAAACTCCTGGACCCTGATTTTCTAGATTTTTAGTCATATTTTCCCATAAAATACATACAATGGCAGTGTACCGAAGGAGAGCAGTCAGGTGCCAGAGTAGTTTTTTTTATTTCCAGGTACATATTGGCATCTCAAGTGGTTTATACTTTCTATCCAGTCAAATGAGCTTAAATTTGGTACCTTTTGTTGCTTTCGTTTTAGAACGAAAGTATTAATATTTGGGTAAATTTCTACCACCGCCGTCATTTTTGCGTAGATATTTCAAATTTTCATATAAATATCCTTCCCCGTAATATTAACATCTCCAGCGGTTCGCATCACACCTAATGAGCTGATATTTGAAATCTGAATTGGCTTCCGAGGCAGAAAAAAATTATCAAAATTTGGTTGAATTTTTCGCAGCCATTTTTAAGATATTTGTTTTTCTTGGCTGTACGCGATGATGCACTTCGCGAATCTATTTTCTAAAATAGAAGGTTGAAATTTGGAAAGTGGATTGAGTTGATATTGAGGACGTTCCTTCGTTGGTTTCAACTTTTTTCCTCGGCCATGAAGCACTTCGCGAATTTTGTTTTTTGGAAAATAAATTATTTTCTTTTTTTCAATTAGGTTTGCTGTTTAAGCGTGATTTTTCAAAATATAATTAAATCCGTTAGAATCGTATCTCGACGCGATGCATTTCACTGGAAAAATAATAAATGACGGAGCTCTGCTGCCCACGAGTTTGTTTTTATGTCTGATTTTTCAGAACATCAGAGGAAATAGCTACTAAAATTTTAGCATTGTAAAATTTTGAAAAAGAGATTGGCAGAAATATGCATCAGCAAAAATCTTTCGAACTTTTTGAGGTTGTACGGAGCTAAAAATCCAGAATTTGAACGATTTTCGCAGCGACTACTTTCTGCTCGAATCACATCTGGTGCTGCTTCGCATTCAATACGCGATGCATTTAGCAATATTGTTAACCAGCGTGATTTTCTCTATTTGATTCTCTCTCCGCTTATATTCTCACTGAAGTGAAAATACGACTTTAGTTACCGAGCTCTGTTTAATTTTCTCATGCTCATTGTTATTCCTTGTGAAAATCTATGTCTACAGATTGTCAGCAGTTATTTTATATAAACCACTAATATTAATATTTATATAATATATATTTATTTAGAAATAATTGCTGGTAAGTCAAAGATAAATCATTAAATTATTTAATATCTGGTAATTTTCAAAGTACAAATAAATAAATATCAATTTTTCAAATAATCTTTCATACACAAGAGCATACATTTTTCTTATCTAGTAAGTAATAAACCATCACTATGAAATAGTTCATATTTAATATAAAAATTTGGTTTTGTAATAGGTAGAAAGAGAAAAACAAATAAAATATTTATTTATTATAGATTCTCAAGTATAGGTAGTAGTATTTGAATCATATTGACGATTCAAAAATCACAAGTAATAAGTTACGATTGATGAGATAAAAAACGTTGATGAGAAAAAAGAAAAGCGCCACGATTGTAATAAAATAAAAATATTAGTTTCAGTCAGTAAAATAAATTGTTGATATAGATCTGTAGTAATTTTGGATGTTGTATAGTTTTAGGGGGCCATAAACATCAGAGGCAATATAAAATCTGTCATCGTAATAGATGCGAGATATAAACAAATTTACGGAACAAAGACCCTAAGAAATTCGTGCATTCACAAAACAGTAAATTCTTTTCAAACTTAGTTTAGAAGTCAACTCTAAATACCATAACTAACAATTCTTTACAGCCCCATTGTTGCAGAGAAAGTTTCTGGAAGGATTTCTGATATTTGCGGGAGACATAAAACTTTGTCTAGAATATTGTCAAGAAATAAAAACTTCTTTTATTTCTGTACCCATTTTCGATAGGCTTTATCGATTTCTATAAATTGATTGATCATAATATTTTTCTTTCAATATCAAATGAATTAACTGGGCAATATATTTACATATATATATATATATATATATATATATATATATATTATATATATATATATATATATATATATATATTAATATATATATATTATATATATATATATTATATATATATATATATAACCTCTTGATAATTATAAGCATAACAGGCTTGTTGAATCTTAAAAAAAACTCGATTATATTAAAAAGTTGACGTTTCGCCACGACATTCGTGGCTTTATCAAAACTTTTTCAAATAAATTCGAATAAATAATATATATATATATATATATATATATATATATATATATATATATATATATATATATATATATATATATATATATATATAATATAAATTTTTGTATATCTCCTGGAGATATATTAAATTATAATTCATCGCCTGTTGAACATATATATATATATATATATATATATATATATTATATATATATATATATATATATATATATATATATATATATATATTATAAATATATATAATAAAAAAATCACAATAAAAAAGAGAGAAATGTAAATTTTCTAACTCATATTTTTAGAATGACAAAAATATATAACTTATTTTTTTAACAATTTTTATATATATATATATATATATATATATATATATATATATATATATATATATATATATATATATATATATATATATATATATATATATACGAAAGAATAACTCCGGTCGTGATACATCAAATAGGATAAGGGTGTAAACGGATGAATTAGAGGTGGAGTAAAGTGTACTTCTTATATTCTTTGTCAACGTTTCGGCTTCTATTTAAGCCTTCATCAGGACTCTACAAAAATTAGTTCAATAAACAGCAAAACGAGCGGTCTCAAATTCGGTGAGTCCTGTGTGTTTTGAGACCGCTCGTTTTGCTATTTATTGAACTAATTTTTGCAGAGTCCTGATGAAGGCTTAAATAGAAGCCGAAACGTTGACAAAGAATATAAGAAGTACACTTTTATCAGCCTTTAATTCATCCGTCTAACCCATTATTCTATTTGATGTATATATATATATATATATATATATATATATATATATATATATATATATATATTTCTCAATGTGCATGTTTTTAGGTATCTATGACTTTTTGAAGAGTTCTTTTCACTCCTAGAGGAGTACATATTTCAGGCACTCGTCAATTCAGATCAACACCATGTACGATGTAAATATTGTTACGTGCACATTCTTCAAAGAGCTATCATTTCTCATGTCAATCTCTACACGATGTCACGAATATACAATCAGATAGCATAAACAAAAGTTATGTCTTCGACACGCTGATATTGATTTAACCAAAAGGAATTTAGTGTTGTAAGTTGAATATCGAAGACCCATAATGGTCCAGGTGGCATCTCATGTGGTGCTGGCTGACATTCAAGGCGTTCCCGACATCCTCATTCAAACAAAAAACACACAATTACACAACAATAGGCTATCTACGCCTACTAACAGAGAAGATACCGTGTCCTCAACAGAGACCATATAGAGATACAATCTTTCGATTTATCTGAACTTACGGATCTAAGGATTCGTTGCCGAAAACGGACACCTGAAAGCTTTTGAAATATGTCTAAAAAAGAAAGCGGTTGATGGCCCTGAAAAGATATCAGATGAACATAGTGAGATGAAGTCAATCCAATCTTTTGTACTGGAAATTGATAGACAGGGTGCTTAGTTTTCATTCTTCCGTTCTGCTTGCT
>JARQZK010001488.1:30000-95000 GCA_030704885.1 Cynegetis impunctata | reverse complement strand
ACAGATTATTGAATACCTTAATCCGCCTTTTATTCACGGAAGTTCCCAAAAAGGGATTTAAATGTTCTGCGTTAATACACATTATGAGGACAATTGACCACATTTGCTCGTTTTCGAGTGAGCAAGTTTCATGAACGAATATTGACACGGCAGTTCGGTATTCACGAAATTATTAGGTATGCCAAAACTCAGGAATAAAAACAATATTTATTTGAATGAACAAATCGCTACTGTAAAAATATTCCATGCCTACATTTAACAATATTCACGTCTAGCATATTTTGTTCATCATAAGAAAACACAAAAAAACTAGACATAAATGTATCGAACTTTTGTACCGTCGTTGTCTTAGTTATGATAGTCGTCCTTGGAGGATCTCAGTGAACTCGACAGATGCCAATAAACCGTTTATAACCCGCAATAAGTCCCGTAGAGCAATAATTCATAATTCTCTGGGGCTCATTAAGAAGTCACTAATAAAACACGAACCGCTGTCTCCTGCCAGAAAATCACGAAGACAACATAATAACATTTTCTCAGTAACTTACCCTAGATCGGTTTATTTTGACTTGCCGCCGGTCTTACGGATCTTTTATACATTTTGATAACAGGTAGACTTTCTTTGTTATGGAATTAACTTTTGGAGTGCCGCAATAAGAAAAGCTGCTTATATACAACCTACTATAAATTTAGTGGACAATAGCTGGACACTGTGCCATAAACTATGCCATTACTAAGTCAACAAAAACTACTCAACTAAGGTTATAGCTAGACTGCAACATGTATATATATATATATATATATATATATATATATATATATATATTTATATATTTATATATATATATATATTTATATCTATATATATTTATATATTTATATATATATATATTATATATATATATATATATATATATATATATACTAATATATAATATATATATATATATATATATATATGTACCAAAACAATAATGATAAGAGGATTCAACGGGTTGAAACAACGGGCCAGTTCAAATGTACTTCATTTATTCATAGTCAACGTTTCGGCTTTACATTCGAGCCTTCATCAGGACACTAAAAAGATTTGTTTAACATATTATCTAATAGATTTCTTCTTCCATATTAAACAACCAAGACTTACCGGATAACGAGATTGAGAACGAAAATCAACATCTCAGAAAAACAGAAAAACATCTACCATATCGCATTATCTAGTCTAACATTCACACTAAACATATTTAAATTCACATTCAACAATAAGATGAGAGGCATTTTGAAGGCCGAAAACTGAAAAATACATGTATACATCATGTGAGAGAATGAATTGTTAGGTTATTATTTTGAAGGTTAATCATCTGCTTGACATTGAAAATGGTCCTTCAAAATAATAACCTAACAATTCATTCTCTCACATGATGTATACATGTATTTTTCAGTATTTTGTTTTCTAATTTTCGGCCTTTAAAATGCCTCTCATTTTATTGTTAAATGTGAATTTAAATATGTTTAGTGTGAATGTTAGACTAGATAATGCGATATGGTAGATGTTTTTCTGTTTTTCTGAGATGTTGATTTTCGTTCTCAATCTCGTTATCCGGTAAGTCTTGGTTGCTTAATATGGAAGAAGAAATCTATTAGATAATATGTTAAACAAATCTTTTTAGTGTCCTGATGAAGGCTCGAATGTAAAGCCGAAACGTTGACTATGAATAAATGAAGTACATTTGAACTGGCCCGTTGTTTCAACCCGTTGAATCCTCTTATCATTATTGTTTTGGTTTATCACGTACGGGGTTACTTTTTCCGCATATATATATATATATATATATATATGCGAAAAAAGTAACCCCGTATATATATATATATATATATATATATATATATATATCATATATATACATATATACATATATATATATATATATATATATATATATATATATTTATATATATATTATATACTATATTTATATTATATATATATATAAATATATATAAATATATATATATAATATATTTATATATAATATATATAAATATATATATATATATATATATATATATATATATTTATATATATATATATATATATATACTGAAAGAATTTTTTTTTGGTTTTAGTTTACTATCCTAGGCTACATTGTGATACCTTTTTTGGAATGTTTCGTTTCGAATTCGGTGTTTTGTGGTAATTTTTATTTTTCAAAGCAATGGAATAACGAAACGTTAGAACACAACAAAATAGGTGAAAGTTAAGAATATCTTGATATGTTAAACGAACCTACAAAACTCAAGAACTTACATTCCTAAATATAACAATAAAATATATGTATATTTGTATATAGTTATATATGCATATATATATATATATATATATATATATAAATATATATATATATATAAATATAATTATATATATATATATATATATATATATATATATATATATATATATATATATATATCTATATATGTATGAGTAAGAATTCTCAGATAGTGTTATCGAGACAGTTACCGTGGTTATAAAATTAATTGAAACTAGGACGTGTAGATATTTCGATGCTTCGTGAACTTTTATAACCAGCTCCGCTACGAGGTTTGTTTGATTAGTTTCGAATAAATGTCCTAGTTTTCACCTAATAAAATATATACATATATATATATATATAATATATATATATATATATATACTATATTACATTACATACATACATATATATATATATATATATATATATATATATATATATATATATATATATATATATATATATATTGTATATATGTATATGTATATTATTATTATTATTACAAAGGTTAAGAGTAGAGGGTAACAGAACCCCATAAAACTCTAAAAAGAAAAAAAAAGATACAATAAAACATTAGTGCAGCAAAATATATATAATATAGATATACATATAAGTCTATATATATATATATATATATATATATATATATATATATATATATATATATATATATATATATATATATAACAATGGGCAGTATGTTCACTCATTTATCTTTCATTAACAATAACAGGATATCGAGGATTGAAAACTGATTTTATTGATGGGTTAATGTTTCGTCAAAATTGATTTGATATTTAGGAACTTAAAGGGTGAAATATCAGGCAACTACGTTCCATCAATCTTTTTGGAGCTGATTTAGTGTTTTCTTGTTAATTACATGCTATTCCGTCGAATTTCGGCAACCAGGTCTCCTTAGATCAGATGATAAGGAAAACAACAGGCACCCCCACCCAGGTAATGTACATAATATATTCTATATCATATTATTTATGGATTTGTCATGTTATAGTCTATTGTACAACGAGCATAGAATGACATGCATTTCCTGCGAGTATGACGTTTGCAGCACTCACCTGCGGCTTGTGCTGCAAATCATACGAGTAGGATATGGTCATTCCATGCGAGTTTTACACTATACTTTTTCTACGAATGTTACATAAAATGGAATAAGTTTTATTTTTCCTTTTAAGTTTTTAAAAAATGTCTATCTGACGTTCCACAAAAAAACACGCGGCGCCGGTTAACGTCACCTTTGCAAAAATATCCGTGCACAATGTGAACTTTGTAGAATGTTACATAAAATGGAATAAGTTTTATTTTTCCTTTTAAGTTTTTAAAAAATGTCTATCTGACGTTCCACAAAAAAACACGCGGCGCCGGTTAACGTCACCTTTGCAAAAATATCCGTGCACAATGTGAACTTTGTAGTTCACTCACCATGGTAGCATAATGAAAATGGGTGTAAAACAATGCCCTATGTTCCGCAATTACTTTTTCTACAAACGTCAAAAAATGACAAGGTTCGCGCATTGACAACAATATGCGAAGTGACCCTTTTTTTCATTTTCCTTCGTTACCATGACACCGTGCGCGAAGTAGTGTGCGAAATACTTACTTCGCACACTGCGTGTAAACTATATGGGATTTTTATATTTTAACCTTTATGTTCCTCAATCAAGCAAAAATCCAAGAAATCATTTATTTATTAATGTATAACAATAATTAAGGCTTTCAAATTGTGAGAAAATTTAACACTACCTGATTTTAATTAATATTTACAATGTTAAAATTAATGGTGCAGCCAGTGCACGAACCAATATTTATTCCTAAACCAGATAAATCAGATTCAGCTCGTGATATCGTAGTTCTGGGAGTTGGAAGACTATCCATTTATGATTAGCAAGCAACTGCCGTAGAGATGACAGCACTTGATCCTGAAATTTCACAGTCTAAAATTCTATTTGATATTGGAATTTTATTGTTGATAGAATCTCCCACGTGTCCTTCGGCCACAGCCGAAGATTTCCATCCTCCATGTCGCTTCAAAACACATATATCGGCCCCCGTATTAGCAAGGAGTGTGGCTGATGTTCTCCGAAAACAATGGCCCGTGTAGGCATCAGGATTTGGTAATTTTAGGTGTTTTGCTATTAAGCTAGGCATCTTTCCAATACTATTTATTCCAACAACTTGGTTAAAACATCTCTTATTTTGATACTTCAAAAACAATCGGCGACTGGTATTATAACTTGGACGAAGAGCCGCATATTTTCGGTAAATGTCAGTATAATCTAAATTTGAAACTGTAAAAATTAGTTGTATATTCGTTTTTGTATCGGGTACTTTAACAATCAAAATGGAATTTTTATCTTCTATGTCATCGACCGTCATTTTAGTGAGTTCCTCGCGGCGGCAAGCACCCGAAATACCCAGTATTAAAACAACCTAAAAGGAAATCAGTAATTTAAAAAACACATAAAACAATCATCAAAAATCTACCTTAACCAACAAATAGGTTTCATCATCTGCCTCTTTTATGAATTGTTTAACTTCCTCTCTAGCCAATACCTTAGATTTCTTAGGTTGGTTTCCAACTGACAATTTTTTCAAATATGGAACCAACTTGGTAAATTTCTTAAAATCCACGTTTTCTTTAACATTTTGAGTGTTGCTTTCAACATAGAATATATTGCCCATAACGTGGAAGACTTCAGCTTCTTAGCCTTCTCTGCAAAATATACTAACAGCACATTTTCGGATATTTTTCTGGCTTAATTTGCTTCACACCACTCTTTAAATTGGTGATATGCATTTTCATACTGACGCCTCGATTTTTCCGGTAAAAGATTTGAAATTACTGAATAGGCCGCATCTGTTTAGTTAGGTGGGGTACAGCTTACTACATCGTCGCTCGAAATTTCCATTATTTTACAGTTATAAATATCACGAACGAAATTGACGCGAATAAAAAGTCACTCCAAAATAATTATCAAGAACTGTCACTTTGAAATAGTTGTCAACAAATGCCATTTTATTTCCATAGTTACAGTAATTACTTGATTTGGAAAAACAGTTCAAGCCAGTTCAATACTATTTTTCAAGTATGTTACTTATGTTATAACAATATTTTTGACGTTTGTAGAAAAAATTTTGTTTGCATCTCATGCGCGAAATACTTTGGTGGACTCGACTATTTTTATTAACTCGGCTGCGCCTCGTTAAAAAAAATCAGTTCTCGATCACCAAAGTAGCATTTCGCGCACTAGATACAAAAATAACTATTGAATATAGAATGATAACATATTACAGGCAATTTTAACTATGATAAACATTATAAATATTCAAGTAAAAATTATTTATTCATGAAATCGGTTTTCGAACATTCTGCTATTATCAATAAAAGATGAGTAATTACAAATATAAATATATTTTTGAATTATTTATTTGAATTCTTTTTACCTGCGCTGCATTGGTATCTTGTTTGACTTTTTTCTTAAATAATAGACCATTCCAGTTTTAAAACCGACTTTATTAAACATTTAACGTTTCCAAACGAAATTCGTGACTTGGAATTAATTTGGCGTTTATGAATTTCAGAAAAATGAAAGGTTGAAAAGAGACAAATATGTTTCACTGAATTGTTTGCGGCTATGGCCTACTTCAGTTATTAATTACTTGATGTGCAGTCCAATATCAGCAGGCATGTCTGCTAAAATTAGTTGGTAAGGGAAACCACAGAAACTCTCAGTCACAAATCAATGTACAAAATAGGTTTTTAGTTATTTGATCCAATCAGGAATTCCTGAGAAAAAAATGGAAACCTATTATGTTTCAATTAACTTTTTACGGCTGTGGCCATGTTCAGTTACTAATTACGTGTTATTCAGTATAAAATCGGCTGTAAGGTCTGTCTATATTATATGGTGACGGGAATCCACAGAAACCCTTAATTAATTAATTGATTGATTTGAATGTTTCCTTCAAAAAGACATTATACCTACGTAATTCCGAATATCTAATTTTGAAAAAAAAAAAGTTATGGATGTGAATTATGGTTGATTGAATGTTCCGAAAATTTGGATGGTGTTGAGAATATTGCGAGTTGTATTTGACATTGTCAACTAGAGAAAGTTGTGGTTAGCAGACCTTATTGCTGATATTGGAGTGAATAGCACGTAATAATTGACTAAAGATTATTATTAATGAACTATTTAGAAAGTTGTGAATTTCGTGACTAAACAACAACTGTTTTAATATTTTTTCCGTTTGCGAAAAAACGACGCATGACTAATAGTATATATATATATATATATATATATATATATTATATATATATATATATATATATATTTAGTCACGTTAAGTCATATATATATATAGTATATATTAATCTTTGATAATTATTAGCAATAACAGGCTGTTGAATCTTAAAAAACTCGATTTAATAATAAATTGACGTTTCATTATGACATTCATGTTATTCAAAATTACTACTTCCAATAAACGAACTATACGATAATTTTTGCTTTACTTGTTTAATATTTTCCCAAAACTAATTTTCTTTTTTAATATCAATTTACTCTTTCTAAGATCTTCGGTGGAATTAATCGCCTCCGTGGCAAAGTTTGACCAAATCTCCATACCGAGAGTTCAAACAATAAACACAAATAAGTGATTTTTCTTCCATAACAAGTATTTTATTTATTAAACTATTTCTCTCCTAATTTTCAAGTCCAATACTTGCTACGCGTTCTGATGAGGACCAAAGATCGAAACACGTGTCAACGGTGCTTCCATATAACGTTCTATACGATATTCTGCTCTACTTTTTAATATTTCCCGTGACTAATTTTCTTTCTGTTTAATAAATAGTACTCTATTATTATTATTTTCGAACATTACATAGGTAAAGGTTCTGTAGTTTCCCTTGCCTTTTCTTAATGAAACAATTTTGAATTGTTAATATTAGACTGAAAGAATTTTTTAACAAGGACAGATCAATATTCAATTTTATCAAGTCATAAATGTCAAAGAATTCAATTTTGTTCAAAAATTTTGAATAACTATGAATGTTCATATAAACGTCAATTTATTAATTAAATCGAGGTTTTTTAAGATTCAACCAGCCTGTTATTGCTAATAATTATCAAGAGATTAAAATAAATCACAGGCAACAACAATTCGAATAATAATAAATATTGCTAGCTGAAAATATGGCAATGATCCCAAACTACATTGTTTTTATATGTAAGTACCCTTTCTCATTTAAAAATTTGAAAATCTAAATAAAATTTTCATTAAAAACGTACTTCCATAATAACGAACTATACCGAGAATTTTTGCTTTACTGTTTAATATTTCCCAAAACTACTTTCTTTTAATGTTAATTTATCTTTCTGAGATCTCTCGGAGGGAATTAATCGCCTCCGTGCAAAGTTTGACCAAAATCTCCCATACGGAGAGTTCAAACAATAAACCACAAATAATGATTTTCTTCCATAACAGAGATTTTATTATAAAAATTCATTAAAAACAGCTACTTCCATAAAACGAACTATACCGATAATTTTTGCTTTTTACTTGTTTAATATTTTTCCCAACTAATTTTCTTTTTAATATCAATTTACTCTTTCTAAGATCTCTCGGATGGAATAATCGCCTCCGTGGCAAAGTTTTGACCAAATCTCAATACCGGAGAGTTCAACAATAAACACAAATAAGTGATTTTCTTCCATAACAGAGGATTTTTATTTATTAAACTATTTCATCTCCTAATTTTCAATCCAATACTTAGCTACGCCGTTCTGAATGAGACAAAGAGTCCGAAACCACGTGTCACGGCTGCTTCATATAAACGTTCTATACCGATATTCTGCTCTACTTTTTAATATTTTTCCCGTGACTAATTTCTTTCTGTTTAATTAAATAGTACTCTATTATTATTATTTTCGAACATTACATAGGTTAAAGGTTTCTGTATTTCCCTTGCCTTCTAAGAAACAATTTTGAATGTTATATTAGACTGAAAGAATTTTTAACAAGACAGATCATATTCAATTTTATCAAAGTCAATAAATGTCAAAGAATTTTCAATTTTGTTCAAAATTTGAATAACTATGAATGTCTAATGAAACGTCAATTTATTAATTAAATCGAGTTTTTTAAGATTCAACCAGCCTGTTTTGCTAATAATTATCAGAGATTAAAAATAAATCACAGGCCAACACAATTCGAATAAATAATTAATATTGTAGCTGTAAAATATGGCATGATCCAAACTACATTGTTTTATAGTAAGTACCTTTCTCATTTAAAAAATTTGAAATTCTAAATTAAAATTTCATTAAAAACGGCTACTTCCATATAAACGACTATACCATAATTTTTGCTTTACTTGTTTAATATTTCCAAAACTAATTTGCTTTTTTTAATGTAAATTTACTCTTTCTGAGATCTCTCGGATGGAATATCGCCTCCGTGGCAAGTTTGACCAAATCTCCCATACCGGAGAGTTTGCAAACAATAAACCACAAATAAGTGATTTTTTTCCATAACAGAGATTTTATTATAAAATTTCATTAAAAACAGCTACTTCCATTATAAACGAACTATACCGATAATTTTGCTTTACTTGTTAATATTTCCCAAAACTAATTTCTTTTTATATCAATTTACTCTTCAAGATCTCTCGGAGGAATAATCGCTCTGCAAAGTTTGACCAAAATCTCCAATACGGAGAGTTCAAACAATAAACCCACAAATAGTGATTTTCTTCCATAACAGGGATTTTATGTATAAAACTATTTTCATCTCCTAATTTTCATCCAATACGTAGTTACGCCTTCTGATGAGGACCAAGAGTCCGAACACGTGTCAACGGCTGCTCCTATAAACGTTCTATCACCGATATTCTGCTTACTTTTTTTAATATTTCCTGACTAATTTCTTTCTGTTTAATAAATAAGTACTCTAATTTTTATTATTTTCGACCAGTTACATAGTAAAGGTTTCTTAGTTTCCCTTGCCTATCTAATGAAACAATTTTGAAGGTTAATATTAGACTGAAAGAATTTTTAACAGACAGATCAATATTCAATTTATCAAACTCAATAATGGTCAAAAATTTTTCAATTTGATTCAAAAATCTTTCAATAAAAAGTGATGAATCAGAAACGTCAATTTATTATTTAAATCGATTTTTTTAAGATTCACCCAGCCTGTTATTGCTAATAATTTATCAAGAGATAAAAATAAAAATAAGGCACAACAATTCGTAATATAAATATTGCTAGTGAAAATATGGCAATGATCCCAAACTACATTTTTTATATGTAAAGTACACCTTTCTCATTTAAAAAATTTGAAATTCTAAATTAAAATATATTCATTAAAAACCTACTTCCATATAAACGATAAACCTTATACGGAAATTTTTGCCGTACTTGTTTATATCCTTCCCAAAATTATCAAAATATTGCTTTTTTAATGTTAATTCTACTTTCTGAGATCTCCCTGGATGGAATTAATCGCCTCCTGGCCAAAGTTTGACCAAATCTCCCATACCGGAGAGTTCAAACAATAAAAACCACAAATAAAGTAGATTTTTCTTCCATACACAGAGGATAATTATTTAAAAATTTCATTAAAAACAGCACTTCCATATAAACGAACTATACGATAATTTGTTTACTTGGTTAATATTTTCCCAAACTAATTTCTTTTTTAATATCATTTACTCTTTCTAAGATCTCTCGATGGATTTAATCGCCTCCGTGGCAAAGTTTGACCAAATCTCCCAATACCGGAGAGTTCAAACAATAACCACAACATAAGTGATTTTCTTCCATAAACAGAGGATTTTATAATTATTAAAACTATTTCATCTCCTAATTTATTCAATCAATCCTTAGCTACGCCGTTCTGATGAGGACCAAAGACGTCCGAAAAAACGTGTCAACGGCTGCTTCCATTAAACTTCTATACGATATTCTGCCTCTACTTTTTTAATATTTTCCCGTGACTATTTCTTTCTGTTTAGTTAAATAGTACTCTATTATTATTATTTTCGAACATTACATAGGTAAAGGTTCTGTAGTTTCCCTGCCTTCTAATGAAACAATTTTGAATTTAATATTAGACTGAAAGAATTTTTAAACAGACAGATCAATATTCATTTTTCATCCAGTCAATAAATGTCAAGAATTTTCAATTTTGTTCAAAAATTTTGAAACTATGAATGTCATAATGAAACGTCCAATTTATTAATTAAATCGAGTTTTATACATTCAACCAGCCTGTTATTGCTACATATTATCAAGAGATTAAAAATAAATCAAGCAACAATCGAATAAAATAATTAAATATGCTAGCTTGAATATGGCAATGATCCCAAACTACATTGTTGTTATATGTAAGTACCCTTTCTCATTTAAAATTTGAAATTCTAAATTCAAAATTTTCATTAAAAACGGCTACTTCCATTATAAACAGACATGCTTAGACCACCTCTACCGCATAACTTATTACACCGTTGCATCTTACTTCAATGATGGCGTTATCAACTCACTCCACAAACAACCATAACATTTCCGACTTATATTAATGGCAATCAAAACTATTACTCTTTCTATACGATCTCTGATACTGGACCTCGCCAGCTTTCCCGTAGCTGCAGTGGTAGATTTAATCGACCCTCTCTCCAGTCAGCGCACACAGAAAGTTTACAAATGCTCACCATACTGACGAGGAGTCTACTATCAATACCAATACAACCACTAACTATCAGTGATTGCTTTCTCATAAGCAGCAGATATTATTATAACACATTTCATAAAAACACGCTACTTCCAGATAAACGACACATATAATTACGGCATCAGCTAATTCTCGCCATTTAACTATGTTTAATATCTCCAAAGCACTATAAATTCTTCTTACTCTTAATATCAATTTACTCTTTAAATCTCTCGGATCGGAATTCAATCGCGCCTCCGCTCTGGCAAAGTATTGACCAACATCTCCAATAACGCGGACGAGTCAAGACACATAAACCACAAATAAAGTGATCTTTTCTTATAACAGAGGATTTTACTTTATTCACTAAACTATTTTCATCTCCAATTTCAATGCCAATACTTAGCTACTGCCGGTTGTTTGATGAGCGACAAAAGATTTCCCGAGCTAACACGATAGTCAACGGCCCTAGCTCCATCGCATCAAAACCGTTCCCTATATCTACCGATTAATTCTAGCACGCTCACTTATTTACGACGCCTATTTTCCGCGTGACATAATTTCTTTTCTGCTTAATAAATGTTAGTTACTCTATTATTATTTATTTTCCAGATCCATTCACACCTAGTAAAGGATCTTCTGTAGTTATCCACCTAGCACCTTCTAATGAAACACATTTTGAATGCGTCAGATTATCTAAGATACTCGAAAAGAAATTTATTAACTAACAACGACAAGACCACAAATCAATCGAATCCTCACATCTCCTTCTATACTTTCACAAAGTCCAACAAAACGTCAAGAAGAATTATCACACTTGTTGTGTATTTATCACAAACAAGTATCTTCGCAACAACTCTAATGACACATCAACTATACAACATACAGCATCAATTATATTTAATAATTTTAAATTCTTACAAGTTTTTTAAGGATATTCAACCACCTTACTCTGCTAAATAATATCAAGAGTCATAAATAAACACAGGCACACGCAACAATTCGTGCGAATAAATACTATATATCGATCATAGTATGAGATAGAATACTATTCTAGTTCATGCGTTCTTTTTTCGTAAACGGAAAAAATATTGAAACAGTTGTTGTTTAGTCACGAAATTCACTTTCTAAATAGTTAATTAATAATAATCTTCAGTCAATTATTACGTGCTATTCACTCCGATATCAGCAATAAGGTCTGCTAACCACAACTTCTAGTTGAGAATGTCAGATACAGATTCATTTTTCTCAACACTATCTAAGTTTTCGGAATATTCAATCAACCATAAATCACATCCATAACATTCTTTTTTTCAACAATAGGTATTCGGAATTACGTATAATGTCTTTTTGATGAAAAATATTCAAACCAATTAATTAAGTAAGGCTTTCTGTGTATTCCCTTACCATCTTATATAGACAGACCTAACTGCCAATTTTATACTGAATAACAAATAATTAGTAACTGAACACAGCCATAGCCGCAAAAAATTGAATGAAACATAATTGGTTTCCATTTTTTATATCAGCAATTCCTGATTGAATACATATATATATATATATATATATATATATATATATATATATATATATATATATATATATATATATATATATATATATATATATATATATATATATATTCAAAATGAATATGAGTGGCTTGCAACATTGTAAGCTTGAGTTCTCGGTAATCGCAATAAAGGGAGTCTCGACAATATGTTAATTACATTCACTGTTTTTCATCTGGATGACTGACAAAAGTCTAGTAAAGGCTTGCTTTCAAAAGTAGATTGAAACTCGTTCCGCAAAAATGCCGGAATGTAATCAACCCAGAAAAACATTACCTAATTAAGTCTTAAAATGCAAATATCAAACTCCTTGTAGAAGTAATTAATCTTTTCGTATATTTCGATATTACGTTCGGGAGGGCGCATTGAATTCCGATTATCCAATTATACATTGAATTTTGGAATATGCCATATAAATCTTTGAACAATTTTTTTAAGTGAGTCAGTAGAACTAATGAATACGACAAATAAATAAAATTAACACCCCGATGTAAATGGACAATGGAAAATAAGAGTGATAAATTAAATCGTAATTTCCATACGTGGAATTCCTATTGTGCTATAGTGAGGTTGCTCTGTCGCGGAGGGGCAGTAGCTGTAAAAGCACTCTGGGATCTGGACAAGTCATAATAAATATTAATATTCGAGGTGTGAGAGACTTGCGGGTACCGTAGCGCTCTCCAGTAGCCAGCGGCGGAGGTGTTTTAATCGTTACAAAACTGCAACCACATTTACGTTATGGATATACGGCACGTTTCCGAATCTACCGTAAATATATATATATATATATATATATATATATATATATATATATATATATATATATATATATGGATGATACTTGCTACATTAGTTACATCACAAAGCACTTCCGGAGCTATATCTACATCGCAAAATGTTCCCTGTTCGAATTACAGGTAAGACATGTTTGAACGAAAAAATAGATTTTGATATTGTCATCAGATAACATTTCGAAAGAACCTGGCTATATGAGTACCAACATCTTAAAATCCGCATTTCCTCACACGGAAATGGTTAGACTCAAAAATATGTGCAGCTCTGTTGTTTTTGAAAACTAGAGTTAAGCTTTTGTGAATTTGAGAATTGAATATGAATATAGAAGAATAATTTTTTCTCACATCACTGCTGAGATTTAATGAAATCGAAACAGTTCTTGAATTGGTGGAATTTCCCTTGTTTCAATTATTCTCATAATTATTGCGTTCAAGACTCATATAGCTAGCTTCCTTGATAGGTTATCAATAAGTTTTCAATTATCAAATAATTTTTTTGTTCGAAATTCAACCATTTTGCCCACAAATTATATTAAAATACAGTAAAACTGGAAGGATAGTATAGTGAATAATTTTCAGCTTTATTGATCTAACTGCTTGCAAATATATCGTCATTGATAATCTTTTACTAACTATAGTAACCAATCAAATTACTTAATTTAGAGTCATCCTTCAAATTTCATCCAATCACATAAGGATTACAGCGATAATACCCTAGATGTGTAGGCCAAGCTACAGAGATTTTTTCATGTAAAAAGTGTTAGAAGAAAATCAGCTGCGCCATTGTTTGTAAAATAGTTCCGTATGATATAGTGATATGTTTTTCACTCGACTTTATTATTTATATCTTTGTTATTAACAATTTTATGCAAAAACTCGATCAGACCCTTGGTTTAAGAGAAAATCGGAAAAAACCGTCCAAAATGCAGTTTTTTCAAAAATTTTTAAATCGGTTATTTTTTGAGTTGTAGCTTAGGTCCTCCGGCCAGTATTACTTATTGATATAAACTTCATTTGTGCGAAGATCAGAAACTGTCCGATGCATAGTTTTTGATCTGTGGCCATTTGATTATGTTACTATGCAATTTTCCAGCAGACCTGAATGCGACTGGTATGGTCCGATTTCAATTTACTAAAAAGATTTTGAAAGTAGAATTCTCATAGTTCAAAACGTTCATCTTGGTTTTTCATAAAAACGCTGAGAAATATGTTAAAAATAAAGCTGAACATGTCAGAAAAAAAGGCCAAGCGCGTGAGAGTAGTTGAAGAGTGGGGGTTTACAATTATTATCTGACAACGTTTAGTAAATTACTCTCATGTTCAAAATGCCGACGCTTTCGAATGTGATACTTCTCCTTGCCTGCTGCTCTACCCTCACTCTTCAACTACTCTCACGCGCTCGCCAAGATGAACGTTTTGAACTATGAGAATTCTACTTTCAAAATCTTTTTTGTAAATTGAAATCGGACCATACCTGTCGCATTCAGGTCTGCTGGAAAATTGCATAGTAACATAATCAAATGGCCACAGATCAAAAACTATGAATCGGACAGTTCCTGATCTTCGCACAAATGAAGTTTATATAAATAACTAATACTGGCCGGAGGATCTACGCCACAACTCAAAAATAACCGAGTTAAAAATTTTTGAAAAAACTGCATTTTGGACGTTTTTTTCCTATTTTCTCTCAAACTAAGAGTCTGATCGAGTCGTCCGACCTCTCATTCTTTTTGTCTCTTCATTTTCTACAATAAGTCTATTGACACTATCACAATTACTCTGATAGTTTCAATTTTATAAGCAGAAAACTAAAAAAACGCGATTTTTCGCATAAAATCGTTAATAACAAAGATATAAATAATGAAGTCGAGTGAAAAACATATCACTATATCATGTGAAACTATTTGACAAACAATGGCGGAGCTGGCTTTCTTCTAACACTTTTTGCACAAAATGCTCACTCTAAATCTCTGTAGCTTGGCCTGATGGTGTTTTCAGTTTGGTGTAGTTTTGTTAAACAAAAATGAATGAATATTAAACGTCAGATTGACAATCAATTTTTTGAAATCTACAAAGTAAAAAATTATCTTATCGAATACCCCTCGGACCTTGATAAATCCACAAAATTTTGTCATAGAGAATCCTTTAAGCGTGTTGCTTAAGGATAATTATTATCAAGCAACACGCTTTCAGCATTCTCTATGACATAATTATCTCGGTATTATCAAGGCCCTAGGGGTATTACTACTGATAATACGTATTGACGTTAATTATGTTTTACAAAATCCACAGCAATACCTACTCAAACTGATAATGTTTCTTCAAACAAAGTACTTAATTTGGAAAAGTGTTAATTAATTTCATTATGATGAAATTTTTTAATCTTTTTGCTCTGTTTTGAATATTAAAAATCCCGACATCCTACTGCATAGCACTAGGAATGATGAAACCCCTCGGCGCATGCGCATGCCGTAATGCCTATCTAAAAACGCTATATTTTTTTAATCTTCGTGGGGAAAAATTGGGTATAAAAATTCCCTTATAAAATCACATGTGTTTTATCGATATCCGTTGGAATTTTTAAAATCGGGCCAGATCCCAACTTTTTGTCGTGAGACTATAACCCCATTAGCTTCGCATCGGGGTAATAATATTTTAAATGAGCAAGAATACAGAAAAATTTTATTTCTCTTATTCTACTCTCAAATTAGATATTGATTACTAAGGTAGTATTTCCCCTTTTTTCTTTACATAAAAATTTTGATTTTTTTAAGTAAAATTGTAGAAACTGAAAAAGTCTCTATAACTAAGAAAAATATGAAATCTCTACATTCGAATGGCGATGATTGAGAAAATAGTTGAAAGCAATACAGTGCATTTTGCTTACATCAACTTGATTCACGATAGAATATTCAACCATCTCTCAATCTAGATGAGCCATGGAGGAACCTGAAAAACCATGAAAAAACAGGAAGTCTCTTTACTCGAATGACAGCAGCAAAGAAAAATATTTGAAACCACTATAGTGCACTTGTTACTTGCTTTTAATTGCTAATTTTTTCCGAAAAGAATAGACTATTGCAATGGATCATCCTCAGTGTGATGCTGGAGTAGTTTTTAACTTCGTTCTCTACAAATGCTAATATTTATAAATATGTATATATACATATATATATATATATATATATATATATATATATATATATATATATATATATATATATATATATATATATATATATGTATATAACTTTTTGATAATTATTAGCAATAACAGGTGTAGTGAATCTCAGAAAACTCGATTTTATTAAAAAGTTGACGTTTCGCCACGACATTCGTGGCTTTTTCAAAACTTTTGAAAAATTGAAATTTCTTCGACATTTGTTGATTTGAAAAAATTTGAATAGTTAAAAAAGACTACTCTGTTTCATCAAAATTTTCCGGCTGTGGCCGTTCTCTGTTATTTCAACCGTGCTATTCAGTTCAATATCAACATTCAAATCTGTTATTATTAGATGGCAAGGGAAACCACAGAAATCTTTACCCACGTTATGTTCGAAATAGGTTGAAATTATTTTGATTTTGAAAAGTCAAAGAATAGGGTCCTATTTATCTTTTTCTCAAAAATTTCTTATTACGGCTGTGGCCGTCTTCAGTTATTAATTAGGTGCTATTTAGTCCAATATCAGCAGTCACGTCTGTTGATATTAGATGGGAAGGGAACCACAGAAACCTTCACCCACGTAATGTACAAAATAGGTTTAAAATATTTGATTGTTGTCTTTAAAAAGACATCACTTGTAATTTTGTAGATCACATGTTCGAAACGTCAACTTTTTAATAAAATCGAGTTTTCTGAGATCCATCAAGCCTGTTATTGCTAATAATTATCAAAAAGTTAAAAATAGTTCACAAGCAATAACAATTCAAATAAATAAATATATATATATATATATATATATATATATATATATATATATATATATATATATATATATATATATATATATATATATATATATATATATATATATATATATATATATATATATATATATATATATATATATATATATATATATATATATATATATATATATATATATATATATATATATATATTTATATATATATATATATATATATATACGTATAATATATATATATATATATATATAAATATATATATATAAATAATTATTTATTTATTTATATATATATATATATATATATATATATATATATATATATATATATATATATATATATATATATAAATATATGTATATATATATTTGTTTCCTTTATATTTTGGCATCTCAAGTAAAATCAAATAATCTGAAATTTGGTAATTGGGTTTTTTCTTTTTCACTTGAATTAAGTTGAAATTTTGACATCTCCAAACTCTGGAAGAATGAGTGTTGGGGAGCTGCATGTTCAGAAGATGTAGAAATTCATTATGTATGATCAACATATCCGAAATTCAGCTTCTAGGACTTTTTCGAGGATGCCTAATGTAATCATCTAACCAAGTATGGATGAGCTATGAAGGTGCGCAAAACCTGCAAACCTATGAAAATCAAAAAATCTTAACAAAAAACGGCAGCGATTCACCAACAGGCACAGCCTTAGCATCAACTCTATCCAAATAAAAATTTTAAAGACTTTAAATCAAATCGGATGGGGTATGGGTACAACAATTCTTCAAAAACTGTTATATATAAATATATATAATTATATATATATATATATATATATATATATATATATATATATATATATATATAATCTCTTGATAATTATTAGCAATAACAGGCTTGTTGAATCTTAAAAAACTCGATTTTATTGAAAAGTTGACGTTTCGCCACGACATTCGTGGCTTTATCAAAACTTTTGAGAAAAAATTGAAATTTCTTTGACATTTATTGATTTGAAAAATTTCTATAGAAACAGACTACTGTTTCACTAAAATTTTTTTCGGCTGTGGCCGTTCTTTGCTATTTATTACGTGCTATTCAGTCCAATATTAACATTCAAATTTGTTATTATTAGATGGTAAGGGAAACCACAGAAACCTTTACCCACGTAATGTTCGAAATAGGTCCAAATTATTTTGATTTTGAAGAGTCAAAGAATAATAATAATAGGGTACTATTTATCTTTTTTTCAAAAATTTCTCATTGCGGCTGTGGCCGTCTTCAGTTATTAATTACGTGCTATTCAGTCGAATATCAACAGACAGGTCCGTTGATATTAGATGGGAAGGGAACCACAGAAACCTTCACCCACGTAATGTACAAAATAGGTTTAAAATATTTGATTGTTGTCTTTAAAAAGACATTACTTGTGATTTTGGAGATCACATGTTCTAAACTATATTTTCTTTCCAGAAAAATTGAAAATTCTAGATGTTTAGATTTTGTCTAAGAAGATGAGTTGTTGTGGTTAGAATTTGTTTGTTGAATTAAATCTGCGTATATTGAACTTAAATGTTTGATATCTGTTCTATCATTTACCACTTCATTTAAATTTTTTTGGATATGTAACATTTCTAAAATTTCTCTGCGTTTTTGATCTTTTTCTATTTCTAAATAGAAATATACGCAGATTTAATTCAACAAACAAATTCTAACCACAACAACTCATCTTCTTAGACAAAATCTAAACATCTAGAATTTTCAATTTTTCTGGAAAGAAAATATAGTTTAGAACATGTGATCTCCAAAATCACAAGTAATGTCTTTTTAAATACAACAATCAAATATTTTAAACCTATTTTGTACATTACGTGGGTGAAGGTTTCTGTGGTTCCCTTCCCATCTAATATCAACGGACCTGTCTGTTGATATTCGACTGAATAGCACGTAATTAATAACTGAAGACGGCCACAGCCGCAATGAGAAATTTTTGAAAAAAAGATAAATAGTACCCTATTATTATTATTCTTTGACTCTTCAAAATCAAAATAATTTGGACCTATTTCGAACATTACGTGGGTAAAGGTTTCTGTGGTTTCCCTTACCATCTAATAATAACAAATTTGAATGTTAATATTGGACTGAATAGCACGTAATAAATAGCAAAGAACGGCCACAGCCGAAAAAAATTTTAGTGAAACAGTAGTCTGTTTCTATAGAAATTTTTCAAATCAATAAATGTCAAAGAAATTTCAATTTTTTCTCAAAAGTTTTGATAAAGCCACGAATGTCGTGGCGAAACGTCAACTTTTCAATAAAATCGAGTTTTTTAAGATTCAACAAGCCTGTTATTGCTAATAATTATCAAGAGATTAGAAATAGTTCACAGGCAACAACAATTCGAATAAATAATTATATATATATACTTACATAATTGTAGAAAATGTTTTTCTGGATTTTTTTAATGATTGCCATTAACTTTGCAGGTATTCTACAAAAAATAATTCTCCGCCGCTGTTTTCTTAAGAGATTCTCTAGGTCCAAACATGGCTTCACACCACAAAATGCAGCACTCTACTCTCACCTGCTGCAATAAAACCATAAATATTTATACAGAATTAATGCTTTTTGTGTCGAAAGAACGTATTCATAATGCGTTTCATTTATTGTGCTATTCTATCATACGATGTCGTATATCACGGAAGGACTAGTGCAAAAGCAATTGTGATGAAGACAATTTATAGTCCTTGATACTGCTAATAATACAGTGCTTTCAGCTTAAGTGAATACTAACGACAATCATTAGAAGGATGAAATTGGAGAAGCGCCATCATCTCTCAGGTATGTGTTTTTTTATGTCGATGAACACTAATTTATGCTTTCTAATCAGAGCATAAGTGAATTTTATGATTATGCATTCAATTGAGTCTTTGAAAAAAAAATTATCAATATTTTTCATGTATTTTGAAACTTTATCATTAATTATACTAATGTACGACGAGAAAATCTCTGCGAATATTTTTTATTATTATTTATGAACAATTTAACATTGATTGAGTTTCTACAAAGAATTGCAGGACGACAAACGCGTCACGATGGGTGGCCATGTTTGTGACGTTATAATGTTGAAGGAATTTCTGGATAGTACAGTGTCAAGAGCTTCTACGTGTAAATTGACTAAAACTATCCGAAATTTAGAGCAACAAATTATTTTTAATAGATACTTTCATTAAGTCATGTGTGATTTATGAAGGGTATTTCCAATAATATACCTGATGTATAACATCATCTGCAACATTTAAAAACATTTTATGGGGTTTTATTTTTGTAGTATTCCTACATAATGGTACTAAGAAAGCACCATAACTTAGGTTTGATAATTTAGATATATTCATTAATATATTGACGATAACAGCCAGATTTAGTCGATAAAAAGCCAGAACACTATATCAGTTGTGTGCTACAATGCGTAGATATTAATTAACATTGTGACGTCACACGTGCTTGGGCTTATTCGGGAACCGTAGGCATGTTTTCGGTACTGGATTCAAAAATGTATTTTTAATTTAATATATACTAATATATATATATAAATTTTGTGGTGGAAAGATAATATTTACGTTTTATTAATATATATATATATATATATATATATATATATATATATATATATATATATATATATATATATATATATATATATATATATATATATATTAATAAAACGTAAATATTATCTTTCCACCACAAAATTTTTTCCAAATACTCGTTGATTTGAACATTTCGAATGAAATCTGAAACTGCGGTTGAGTAAAAGTTGCAAAAAAGAATTTAACCCAACGATAAAATATAATAATAAAACTTTTTTAGTCAAGGGACATACAGTTTTAAACCAGTTCAGAACGGCCAATGGGCTTGAATCTAAGTCATTACCCAACAGATCAAATAGAAAAGGAAAAAAAGGAAACACACGTGTTTCATTCCTCCCTGAAGTATGTGTCAGGGAGGCGGGCAGCTTGAGTTTGGGATTAACTCCTTCAGCCATTTCAAAGGATACACTTGTATGTACAAATGCATTAAGGATAGGTGAGACAGGATATTTATGGAACATAGGAAGTGTGGGTAGGGTTCAGAGGATTAATACTGGCCCAGCATTCGCCTTATAAGTTTGCAAGCAGTGACTTACATTACCATGAGAAAACCTCTGAAAAAAACTCATGGCAGACCTGTCGGCCCCGGGGTTTGAACCCGAGACCTCCCAAATACTAGCCAGCGTACCTAACGTACTCAACTAACTAGCTTGGTCCGATCAAATAGTAGAATCACTAGATTTTATACATACATAACACCCAAGAGCAAGGCGGGACGCGAACTCACGATCGTCGGTTTACAAGCGATACCTTACCGCTTGGATACCGAGGACTCTTACATTACTTTTATTCCAGTGCGATCGAATCTGATTACCAATAAACAAAAAATTGGCGTTGTTTTGAATAACTTTGAGTTGATACTTATTAAAAATGCAATATTTTCAAAATTTGGGATGGAAAAAACATACCTAGATTTTTAATCTCAGCTCACTGTATAATAATATACGAATACATTATTTTTAGGTAGAACGAAAGGCGTGTCAACATGGGATCAATAAAATATGTCACTGAATTCCTGCAATTTAAAGCTACAGTTCCACCGGAGGAAAATTTTTGTTCCTGTTGCTTGTTTCCGAAAATGTTTCTAATTGTTCCTCAAAATTTCTTTATGTTTCGGCAACAAATGTTGACTGTTTCTACTTGTCACCCTTCAAGCTTCGATTCCACCGGAGGAACATTTTTGTTGCTGTTGCGTGTTTCCGTAAAAGTTCCAAAATTTTCCTAAATGTTCCTTAAAATTTCTTTATTTTTAGGCAACAAATGCTGACTGTTCCTACTTGCAGCCGGTTTCCATTTTGAGCGGTAAAATTCAAAAGAAAATAGGAAACGTGTAAAAGAATCCGTGTTGCTATCGCAGTGTAAACGTATCGAGAACGCAACTAGTAAACATTCGTGTCGCAGATTTTCAGTGTGCAGTGAGATACGAAAACGAATAAATATATAGCTACGTTTCCACGGGAGGAATATTGAGAAACATTTTTGTTGCTGTTGCTTGTAATAATAATAATAATTTTATTTAGCAAAATTGCTAGTATACAAAAATCTTCCTTATTATCACATGTGAAAAATAAAATCAAATCAATTGGAGACAAAGAAAACAAACCTTAAAAATAGTACAAGCTACATCCGAAAACAAAATTTTCTTAACTTAGATTTAAATTGCTTGACAGTGTTCGAAGTTTTGATCATTATAGGAAGGTTGTTGTACCATCTGACACCCATTACCCATTACCCATTATCTATTGACTTGTTCAGGTTGGTGGTATTGAAATGGTCAATAAACAAATGATCCCCTTCTCTTAAATTATAATTTATCATATCTCCCCTTCTAATGAAATAATTTGAAAAACATTTTGGTCCAGACATTTAAAATTTTGAAAATTAAAATTAAATTTGCTTCTTCTACCATTTGTTTGACATTCAAAAATTTTAATTTTTTTAACATATCATTAACTCTAGTATAAATGCTACAGCCCAACAAAATTCTCATAGCCTTATTTTGAGGTTTATTTATATCCTCGTTATTACAGAAAATTAATTGGGGGTAAATTATTGTATTGTATACAACTCTTCTAGTCCAATAGGACAGTTTTTTCGATATTCTTTTGAAGTATCCCATTTTTTTCCCCAGTTTCCTACACGTACCCTATATGCTCCTGCAAATTTAATTGAGAGTCCAACTGAATCCCTAAGTAACTAGTTACATCAATTTGCTCAATGGGTTCAGAATTCATTTCTACTTTCAAATTTGCTTGTTTAAAGAGGCTACATCTACATCTAGTTCTAAATATCATACTCTTGGTTTTTGTAGAATTTAGCTTAAGGTTTCTAAACTTCCACCATTCATTTAAAATACCCAACTCTTCATTCATAGTTCGAACAAGCTCTTCCATATTGTCACCAGATATTGAAATTACTGTGTCATCCGCATATAAACTAACATTACATTTTGCTATATATCTACAAATGTCATTAATATAGAGAATGAAAAGCAATGGGCCGAGCACTCTACCCTGCGGCACTCCAAAATCAACCTTCCTTTTATCTGACACTTTATCCCCTATTTTTGTAACTTGGGATCTACCACTTAGATAACTTTCAATCCACTTGAGCACACTTCCCTTGAGTCCATAATTAGCGCAAACTTTGAGCAGTCTTTGCTGATCAATGGTCTCAAATGCCCCTTTTTAGTCAGTTGTTTCCGTAAATGTTCCAAAATGTTCCTAAATGTTTCTTGAAATTTCTTTATGTTTCGGCAACAAATGTTGATTGTTTCTACTAAACAATATACAACTATTGACAATTTTAGTTGCTTCAGTGGAAACAAGAAGTTTACGTATGTTGCCATAAGTTTCTACTTTTGGCAACAAGGAGAAAATTTCAGCAACAAAATTTTCCTCAATATTCCTCCGGTGAAACTGTAGCTTGATATAGCAGAAATATGAATCTTAATTCGAATCTTCAATTGTTGTTCTAAATTCTGCAAACAAATTTTCACAAACATTTCATGTAATTTCCTGCATCAAATTTTATTTCAGAAACAAGATTCAGTGAAAATAATGTTGACGTGAGAAGCGATATGCGACGAGCCCTTTCAATACAAAATACGGCTTATAATTGCCCATAATACTAGAGAGCTTCTTGATAAAAAACAGACCTAAAAGAAGTTCATTATAGTCAAAAAACAATTTTTCTACTGAAAATTGATACTGAAGATATAGCCCAGTAAACGAAGGCCCGAAAACATGAAACCTGGAAAAAAATTAGCGTAAAGCTGAATTTTTCCCCATCAATAAACCACTGATCATATTTACAAAAGTCCCCTAAAATCCCTCTGGAGATTCACCCCCTACCCCCTCTCAAAGAATGAAAATGACAATAACTGCGGAAAGCCTTAAATCTACGATACTAATAATCGGATCAAGTTGAATTTTTTGTTGTTGTGTTTGTTATAACATGAGCTACAATAATAGTCCTTTTCATTTTTACGTTAAACCTTATAATTTTCCTATAAATAAATGCGCGACAAAAACAATTTTCCAACTATAACACTTTATATTTTTGCGTATAGGTTTTTTTTTGAAGTCACATTACAGGAAAAAAGTGTAATTAAAATTTGTAGAATATTGAATTTTGAATTTAACTGTGTCAAGGTGTGTTTCTTTACATGCGTGGTAAAAGACCTTGTCGCACCTGAAACCCGTTAGCACAAAAATTTTTATAAAGATTTTATAAAAACTACACCACATAAACCTACGGCCGAAGTCCGAGCTAGGTGAAGCTTTCGATGAGCTTTGCGAGTAGCTATATAGAAAACAGTGATGATTGTCAATACACTATAGAAGAACTTCAGTATATAATGAAAGGCTTTTCAGGTGTCCAGGAGGCTTACAATATTAAATACTTGAGAAATCTTCTGATTGAACACTTCCAGGGACGGTTATTTATATCTGATATTTCTGGAAGAGTAAACGCTGTATGTTCAATGGAAACCTCCTTCTAAATGGATTGGCCAGTTGTTTGTTGATAAAGACACAGATCCTTCTAAAGATTTTATAAGAATAGTAGTGGCAGCTGCATATATTATTAAAGAGGATATACAGAAAATGCAATACAAATGAAATAAATACCCAAGCATAGATGACATAAGACATGGAGGCGAATACTTGGTTCGTGAGAGTCTAAAACTTTTTACTGCAAGAGTAATGAAAAAGAAAAAACCTCTTATCATAATAAAATGAAAAACAAATGTGCAAAAAGGCTCTTAATGGTCTGGAACGTGGACAGATATGTATGAAGAGCAAGATCTCATACGAGCAATGAAATCTGTTGGTGGTCTCACGCACGGGCGAGGCATCACAGGCAGCACTCTTTCAAAATAGGTCCTCGGAACACTATACCTCCTCAAAGTACATGAAGCCGTTGAAGATTACCTTAGAACTTCAATTCAATTCAATGAGCAATATGCTGAACTATGAAAAACAAGAAAACAAATTGATCTCCGTGACCTACAGAAATTTACGACTTGGCTAAAACAACACAATCCCTTTAGCAAACTATCCGGTGAACTTGTCTTACTATCTTCGAGATTTGTATGTGATGAGTCGATAAATTTTGACCAAGCTTATGATACAGATCTCAAAGCAATTTATAAAATCGAAGGGAAGAACTGCAGAGCTAAAACTCCACAGAAAAGACATGGTAAAACCCAAGCCCAACAAAAAACAGTTGAATTCAGGTCAAAAGATGTGGTTTTTAATTACCAACAGCTCTTCAACCGAATTTTGTTTGTATGCGACAGTCCCAGCAAACTTAAATCAAATTTTTGCCGGTTTTGCCATTATGAGAGACAGCAGACCCATATGTAGTGGATATATCCACCACATATGGGTCATCACATACAAATCCCGAAGAGTGTAAGACAAGTTCACCGGATAGTTTGTTAAAGGGATTGTGTTGTTTTAGCCAAGTGGTAAATTTCTGTAGGTCACGGAGATCAATTTGTTTTCTTGTGTTTCGTAGTTCAGCATGTTGCTCATTGAATTGAATTGAAGTTCCAAGGTAATCTTCAACGGCTTCATGTACTTTGAGAAAGTATGGTGTTCCGAGGACCCATTTTGAAAGAGTGCTGCCTGTGATGCCTCGCCCGTGTGTGAGACGCTGCGATTACGGGCGGCTGACTATTTCGTTGATCTGTCGTAGTGTGTTAAAATATAGGAAATATGAAGTCATCTATTGCTTATACCAATTTTGGTTTGGGGGCAAGGAATTCCCCTATAATGGAACGTAAATCAAATAAAATGGTTAGGGAATTCCTTGCCCCCAAACCAAAATTGGTATAAGCAATAGATGACTTCATATTTCCTATATTTTAACACACTACGACAGATCAACGAAATAGTCAGCCGCCCGTAATCGCAGCTAAAAATTGCTGCATCCTCCTCTCTACTGTGCCAGCTCGCACGGGACTAAGCAAACCTTCACACCAATAAATTCACAATTAAATAATCTATAATTTTTGTTTCAGGTTTTTTCCTGTAATGTGATATCCAAAAAGCCCATACGCAAAAATATAAAGTGTTAGAGTTAAAAAATTGTGTTTGTCGCGCATTTACATTAACTTATGAAAAAACTATAAGGTTTAACGTAAAAATGAAAAGGACCATTATTGTAGCTCATGTTATAAAAAAACATTCAACTTGATCCGATCATTAGTATCGTAGATTTAGGGCTTTCCGCAGTTATTGACATTTTCATTCTTTGAGAGGGGGTAGGGGGTGAAGCTCCAAGGGGATTTTAGGGGACTTTTGTGAAAATGATCCTCTGGTAGTGGTTTATCAATGGGAAAAAATTCAGTTTTACGCTAATTTTTTTCCCATCAAAACCTTTATTGATTGGGCTAATATTATGTCATTCGCCATAGCGCAATAGAAAGTGTCAATCGTAGATATCGATAAAGACCGTTCAAAACCGTCAGAGAATATAACCTTCGATAAGATAAATGCTATATTGATATGATAGATATTGATTGAGACTATTTACCATGTCCCCATTATCACTGCAAAGATACGGTTCATTTTTAATTAATTACTTACACATTAAAAGTCATGAAAGTATTCACTGATATCATTCCCTAGGTCAGCTATCCATATTAGTAACGCATATAATACCACTCGAATTGAGTACATAATGTACAAATTAGTGTGAGCAGAAGATATTCATTATTATTAAGGACATTTTCGCAATTCAGGCTTCTAGGATTTTTTAGAGAAAGCAAGGGACCAAAAAGCAGTTTCGGAAGGTTTTTGCATCACTAAACCCCGTTCAAATTTGGTTAAAGGGTTGAAAATTTGTACGTGAATCAAATTGATGTTATGGAAGTGGTGTTATAGACTTTTTTACTGGTGAAAGAGAAGGGCTTCAATTATTATCTTAGCTGAAGATGCTTAAATAAAAGAGAGTGTGTGAGAGTTCGCTAGGTATTACAAAATGCTAAATCGTAGCAAAATATAGTTAAATGACTACAAATTAAAACTAACTATTCTTACAAAAGCCATTTACAATCAAACTAAATTGAATATAACAATTATTATTCACTATGCAATATTCCAGTAATTTTCTTCTAAACATTTTAAGATTTGAAAATGAATAATTTTTTCGCACTTTTTATAAAATGCTTTATTTGTTGGGTTTCCTTGGCTTTCCTAATCGATTGCAATCGATGTCTTGGCGAATTGGCTCACAATTTTCAGGCTTCTAAAATTTTAATCATTTTGACGTTTTTTTCTACCTAGTTGCTTATTTTTGATATATTATTTTCCATTGGCTTTAAAAGATCCTAAACATCATATCCAATGTAACATTTTGCTGATCACGATCCCAGTGTCAGAAAAAGTTAGTAAAAATAACGATTACTTTAAAAGTTGATATCTCATAAACACCAAAAAGCTCAAAAAATTTTAGAAGTAATTTTTTCGCCATTTTTTGAGAATTTCCAAGAATATTTTACGTCTTAGTCTGCTGTAAATCTAAGCAAAGATCGAATCCTCGGAAAATTTTACATCGAATATGGGTTTGTGAAACTTCCAGATACGTTTTTACGCGTTCTTGTACCTGAAAATATGCGAAAAGAATAAGGTGAAGAATTAAAAAAAGGAGGTTGTCTTTTGGTAACGTTGCATTAACAATTCAATCATCTATTAGTTAATCCGTTGAATAGCTGAGAACAAAACCTTCGATTTGCGACCTTAAATAACCCCAATAGCTCCTTTTGAACAGATGTTACAGCGATTTGAAATGCCCTGAAATTTATATATATATATATATATATATATATATATATATATATATATATATATATATATATATATATAAATATATATATATATATATATATATATATATATATATATATATATATATATATATATATATATATATATATATATATATATATATATATATATATATATATATATATATATATATATATATATATATATATATATATTCGAATTGTTGTGAAGAGAGATCTTGTTTCGTTGTGTTAGGCGTTTTGTGTACCTCCACGGCATCAGTAGATTGAGTTAGAAGGTTGACGTAAAGAAAGTATCTTTTTTTTGAAAACGTTTATTTCAGAAAATATACACAGATACAATATCATCAAAAACTTTCTAAACAGTGTATCAAACACTGGTATCAGAATCAACAAATATAACTTCCATACCTAACAATGGTGTGCGCAACAGTCCCCAATTTTAAGCCTAATTACTAATTTTAAATTTCTAGATTAATATTAAACTATGATAACTAAAATGAAAATTCTAAACCTTATCACTAATATTAAATTTTTCTAAATCAACATTAAACTATGAATATTGTAATACATATACACTTTTCAACTTTAACTATTTATAGCATCAAGTGTTGTTTGAGCCTTTTCAAAAATGCAGCATAATTTATGATGTTTTTAACACTTATTGGTAATTGATTGTGCAGACATACAGCTCTACTTAATGGATTACTGAGTCCAGTATTACTTCTCACAATTTCTAGATATATATTATTACTATCTCTTGTATCATATAGATGGAGATCCCTATTGAAAATTAAAGCTGTATTACATTTAATTGTTTTAGTTATTATTTTATGAATATGTTTACACTGTTCTTACTCCAGTAACTCACCCAAACGACATACACCCAACTCCCTGTATAGCTGATCTGTAGGCACAAGCCAATCATATGAGAAAAGAATCTTCAATACTTTATTCTGTAAAGTTTGCATTGATGTACCCCATATTGGGATCATGTATCGAAAATGAGGAAGAAAGAATGCATTGTATACATTCATTTTACTTTGATGTGTAATATAATTTCTGCAGCGATAGAGAGCACCTATCATTGGTGTTATTTGATACGTTATGTGTTCAAGATGGTCTTTTGAGTTTAAATTCTCATCTATTATGTATCCTAAATATTTAACTGAATTTACTCTTTCTATACTTATATTATCAATTTTAATATCTTGATTTGGAAAATGCCTATTTTTGTGCTTGAAAACAATGAATTTCGTTTTATCTGTATTTATTTTCAATTTATTAAACAGAAGCCATTCGAAGTATTTGTTGAGATCATTATTTATTAAAGTTTCTAGATCTATTCCATCTTCCTCCTCATAAAGAATTACAGTGTCATCTGCAAACGCATAGTATCGACCCTTCAAATTTACTAGTTTTATACTAAGAACGTACAGGATATAAAAAGTGGTCCAAGGACCGAACCCTGAGGTACACCATAATTATTTGTCTCTTTATCACTTTGAATATTCCCCAGTTTCACATATTGCTGCCTTTTAGCTAGGTAAGACCATAGCAGCCGATACACCACACCCCTAAAACCCATTAGGTAAAGTTTCCTCAACAGTATATATTTGCTGACTACGTCGAAAGCTCTTCTCAAATCTATAAAAACAGCCACTATCACCTTCTTTCTGTCTACGCCTTTAGCTATTTTATTCACCAGATCGAATACGGCACATGAGGTGTTGCTCTCCTTGATGAATCCATATTGATATATTACATATTATTACAGTTTCCGTGATTTTTGAGAAGGATGATATAACTGAGATAGGCCGATAATTATTCATAATTTCTTTAGAACCTGCTTTGAATATAGGTGTAATTTTGCAAATTTTTAACTCGTCAGGGAATACGCCCATTTCTAAAACTTTATTAATCAATTTTACCAAGAGTGGAGTAAGGTCATTTCTGAGGTTAAATAAATCACATACTGATATTTGATCATCTCCCGGGGCAGAGTTTCTCTTCAAATCTGAAATAATCTTATTCACTTCCTCCTCGTTGGTTAAATCTAGTTTAAGAATTGACTCACATACCATATCCCTGAATGCAAATTCATCGTAAGCATTTTGATTTCGGACTGCATTTATCTCATCCACAATATCTTTACCTACCTTACTGAAATGTTTGTTTATACAATTGGCAATATTTAACTCGTCTTTTATTTTTACACCATTTATGTTTAAAGTTTGCAAGTTATTCTCAAAAGTTTTATTTTTAGTGAAACTATTTATGAATCTCCATTGTTTTTTATTATCACCCCCTGTCTGATCCCATTTTGACTGAAAATATTTATTTTTTAATGATTTTATTTTATTTGTAACCCTATTTTTTGCCAGTTTAAACTCATTTTCAATATCAATATCGCCTCTGTTTGCCACTAATCTATCATATAGCTTATCTCGTTTCCTAATCATTTCTATCACCCCATTATCAATCCACATATTGTTTTCATGACATTTAATTATTTTGCTATAGGTACAATTTTGTTTACATTGTTGTATAATATGTATAAGCTGTTGAAAAAAAGACACATTTTCTTCTCTAATTTTCTGTTCAAATAATATTTTAAACCTTTAATGGTCTACATGATTATTCTCATAAGAGCATTTTTTTCTGTGTTTTTTATATCCTGTTTGGTTTTTATATGTAATCGATTGTGATCCGATAGTGAATTATTTTGCACTGACATGGAGCAGTTATTTTTTGTCTGGTTACAAGTTATTATGTGATCAATTATGCTGGCCGTATTCAAAGTTACACGAGTTGCATGGTCAACACTTTTTGGTATATTAAACACTTTTCTTTTACAGCCCATGTTTTTATATAATACTCTATGTTATTTATCCCAGTGGCACTCCAAATTGACTCAGGGGTTTCAGATATTGTATTTGAAATTAACTTAAATGAAGGATATATACGATCTTAGTGACAGAACCCCACTGCTATGGCGTTTTCTTCTAAACTTTTCAATTTGTATAAGAATTATTTTCAATAATGTCTTCTCATGTATGATTGTTTTTCTTTTTCTTTACCGCTTCATATACGCCAGACTGGTTACAACGGCAGGTTTTAACAATTTAACGGATCCTTGTCTTATTCTGGATAAAACTACGATGGCTCCTACCGATTATACGAAGGGTTTATATTTTTTGATTAGCTGCTAGACGTCTGATGTATAGGACTATACACATTTATATGAATACAAACTGCACGTTCCTGTCTAGTGTTTTAGTTATGGAGATCCCAATCGATGAATTAAATTTGTTATTTTTACCAAAATATTGCAATTTTTTAGCTGTTTGACAACTCAGGTGTTTGAGAAGATATTTTATTCCCCTTCGTAGGTAAAGGATTGTACTTTACATGGATTTAACGTAAGAGATTATACATACTTGATGTTGAACACATTTAATACAGTCTATCCGTTTTGATAATTTCATTTTCTAGATTTCCTATTTTCTTTTTAATGTGATCTGCCAACATCGAATAAACTGGTGGTTTGAAATTGTTCACTTCTTTAATAAATAATCGTATTTTTCTTCTAGTTGCCTGTATATCGCAATAAGAACATGTCCAAAAAATGAAAAATAATACATACATTGAAACCTCCTGAAAATATTTCAACCCATTCGTTTTCATTTATTCAATTTTTATACCTTTGGGAGATATGCAATAAATTGCAAATATTAGGGGAGACCGGGTACAAAAGTAACATTTTGTACTTTCGCCTTCATTTCTCGTTAGGTGTTATTATTTTGGTGAAATTGATATAGTCATATATAAATTCCGTTTATTTTCTCTACATTAGCATCTTAAATTACCTTATTATTGTGTGAATCACTGAAACAATTTGTCATTTGTTACTTTCGACCACATTGTCGGACCAAAAGTATCACGTTGTGAGTCGAAAGTAACAAGCAAAGGGGTTTGTAATGAATATGATATAACATATTTAATCAACCAAATATTTATTGGAAAACTTTGTATTC
This sequence comes from Cynegetis impunctata, assembly GCA_030704885.1. Classification (NCBI taxonomy): domain Eukaryota; kingdom Metazoa; phylum Arthropoda; class Insecta; order Coleoptera; family Coccinellidae; genus Cynegetis; species Cynegetis impunctata. Next base: position 62,668 of record JARQZK010001488.1, on the reverse strand, counting down.
ATAGCACGAATAAACATTTGCATTTCAAATGATCAAAAATTTATGTATTTTGTGAAAACAAATCAATATTATTAACTTCTCCTCAAGAAATGATTATTAGTTCAAGTAAGATCAATTATTATATGATGATAATAATGTTTTTCTTATCAGCTATTCAGTGTCAGTCTTCTCTATTCAGACTCGCAGTTATTATGGCACACATTATACATTGACGCATTCAGTATGAGACCACATTTTGCATTCGAAACAATGTAGGTATCCTTTACTCATTTGGTAGGTATATTGCTAAAATTTTCTAAACAAACGAGGCAGAAGCAATATTCGTCGTCAGATTTATTTTCCTTGTCTATATACAACTGCACTAGTATTTCTCGCTTTAATTTTTGTTATATATCCATACAATGTTACATGGCAGACATTATTTTTTTTTGCCATGACTCTAATTTTTTCACCATCATTTAAATGCTATTCAGTCGCTTTCCGATACACTTCCATGTTAGTGGTACTTATGCGTTGTCGCGGCATTCTGTTGAAATAAACACACACACACATAAAAAGTTTACTTAGAGTAAGTCAATACGGGGAGAAAAGTAACATGTTACTTATGCACCCATAAGGCTACGTTTGTACCTTACTGAATTTTTGTTAAAATATGAAAGATAACCTTGAAACGGAACGTGCTGGACAAAAACAAATTGAAGCACTGTAAAATCAATCTAATCGAGTATTAATATGCGAATATTCAGATAAATATCATCCCTTTGATACTACATAAACATTAAATGAATAAACGACGGAAAATTTACTTTTATTTGTGAAATCACACGATCTAACAGTGCGTGGCGAGAGCGGCGATTGAATGCAATTGAAGGAGGCGCCACTGTCTATCACCTGACAGCAGCTAAGCGGTGTTTTGACAATTTTTTAAACCTACAGAGCATTTGTTACTTTCGACCCGCCGTTACTTTTGTACCCGGTCTCCCCTACATTAGAAATTACTAGAAATATTTTATTCTGTTCTGTGGCACAAAGTTATTTCCTTAAAATACTAGTGACAAACTAGAAAAAATAACTTAACCAAAAAAGTGTTGAACAGTGAAATAACGTGCCTGTCTCAAGATGTAGAATATGGAATGTACCTACTACTAGGCAGCGACTTATTTACTACTAATAGTACTACTACTAGTTAAGTTAGTTTTCTTATTTTCATAACCTTTAAACTGAGTTAGTTATGATGAGGAAGTTGAGAACTTAAATAAATTATTCTCAAAAGTGGTACCAGTAAACAAGGATATTAATAAACACTAATTAGTCGACCATACAAAATTATAGTAAACTAATTAACAATGAATTTCAACTTCCTTTTTTCCATAAGTTTCAGTCAACAAAATATGTGATAGTAATAAAATATAATTTTTTTTATACAACAGAAACAATCGTATCTAGAGTATTCATGAGATAAACAAGATTTCAAAAGAATGATTTCGTTGTAAATTCACGGAACACACAAATATTCAAATATAATGAAAGTCAATATACACAAAACCTCCGTTCAAATGACAAGAATAATATATTGATAAAGTTTCTCATGTACTACTGAATTGAAAAAAAATATAAAGATATTTCTTGGTTCCAAAAATGAATAGGTTATATAAGCAATATATTTGACTTATAAAGAGCATCAGTGAATTTAAAACCGGCATCAGACAGTTCCATTTTATTGTGATATAAAGAATACTTCATCTGTCTTGTACATTCATAACAATAATTATAATTTTTCAAAAACATATATCTCTAGTCAATACAATGCAGCGTAGAAATATAATTCAATATTAAATCATGTTATAATTAATAAGAAAAATGTCACTTTGGTGTGTTCAAAGTATAAACAATGCTATTGCATTTTGTCGGTCGTAAATTTATAGGGTGGAATAATATAAACCATTATGAATATTTAGTTGAACACGATTCATAACGAAACGTCTTCTTATACTGGTACATAGCTATTTATTTTCGTTCTGGGCATTGTATTGGCTGCCTGGAAGTGTTCAAATGAATGAAAATCCTAAAATTACGAGCGTACATAAATAGCATATAAATGTGTGTGTACGACAAGTCGGAAAGCAGTAGATCAAGTCGCCTATGCGCATGAGAAACATATGTAAGTGGGATCTGAGAATGTAAAATGTCCACTCTCCGACTCTTTCTTTGAGGGATTTGCCATCTAGGCAACTGGATTTAATAAATATCTTATTTAAAGCATTTGTGAACATTAATCTCAAAAAACTGTACAATATTGTTATAGAATATTCAAACCTCTCATAAAAAAACCATTCAGATTAAAATATGTTCATCGATAGTAGGTGAAATAGAAATAATTTAAGTAGTGGTAGTTGGTTGACATATTTATCCAACTATAAATTAATGACATTATATATTTTAACCCCAAAATCATAGCTAGAACTCTAATAGATATAGAATAAATACTTTTAACACAATATAGGAATCAAAGCACAATAAGTTCACAAACGTAAACCAATAATAATCTAACCGCATTCACATCTTCAGAATATCAAACCAACCAGTAATCACGTCCATAATCGCGTGTAATATTGTTTATCGAAATAGCTAGTAATATCTTTTTTAAGACCAATACCTACATAAATCAAATAATTAACAACATTTTGTGTACAGGATGGGCCAATTTTGATGTTTGTATGTTTGTATAGGGTACCTCGGTAACTATTGAAGGTCCAAAAAATAGAGGACACATTCTCGATCTCTTTTTTTGGTACGAATGCACTGGCGAAAACTAAAATTTGCTTTTGTCTTTTGTTTTCCAGTTATATAAACAGAAGTTAATTTTTTCGACTTTTAGACCATTGTGAATATCACGGTTGTTTGTGAAGTTACGAGATAATAACTTTTACATCTCGAGGCACTTTTTTCTGTACAATTCAGAGCCGTCGAGAAAATTTGAAAAAACAATTGCTCTGTCCATTTATTTTCGTGAGAATATAAATTAACTGATTTAATCGTTAAAGCCAGAATGTCGTACGAAAATTACAAGAAATATGGTATGTTCGAAAGCTTCATTCAAAGCAATAACCGTATTGGGATATTGCATCTGAGATATATTTCAATCCCTATCCAGAAAGAAGACATCCTAGTGAAGCTATTTTCAAATAGTTAATATTAATAATAATTAATCCGTTCCAACCAAACCACAACTAACTATGATTTCCATTTAAAAAAAATTCATGTTGAGGCCATAACTTGAAATTTTATTTCAAATCAACGCCACTGGATTATACAGAAAAAAGTGCCTAGAGAATGTAAAAGTTATTATCTCGTAACTTCACAAACAACCATGATATTCACACTTGTCGAAAAATCGAACTTTTGCTTATGATTCGATAACAAAAGATGATAGCAAATTTTGGTTTTAGCCAGTGAATTTGTCTCGAAAAAAGAAATCGAGAATGCGTCCTCCATTTTTTTGTATCTCCTATAGTTACCGAGATACACCATACAAAGATCTAAATTTGCCTATACTGTACATTACGTGGGTGAAGATTTCTGTGGTTTGTCTTACCATATAAGATCGGCAGCCCTGACTACTGATATTATACTGAATAGCACCAAATTACAAAAAATTACAACAGAAATTGCAAAAAAAAATTAAACATAGTTGATTTAAAATTTTTTTAATGTTCATAATTTACATATTTAAGCGTTTTTTAATGGTATTCGATAGAATATTTTAATAGATACATAAGAAACAATCTAACTATTATTTATATCAATATTTTTGTCATTACTAAAGTTTGTTGCTCTGACAATTAACCGTTTTCCATTAGAAATCATAAGAAATCATTCAACTTCTTGAAATACTTATATAATGAAAGTTTTTCTATTATCTGTTCATAACAATATTCATTTTTATTTACAGAACGCAAGTTCCATTCGCTCGAACAACTTAATGTAGTTATAAAATTTATACATTTCTAGAAGATAATGATGGTCGAGTTGCTCCATCATCGAAATAAGTTGCTTTTGGAATGCAAATTGAACAGCTCTTATCTGACTGGCAGCAGCTCTCTACTAATAAAGCATTGTTGGATTAGTAACCGAAACTCTATTGTTCTGTCATAAGAGACTATTTGCTTCTGTCACAAAATTCACTAGTTAGTTCAACCAACCTTGAGCTCTTTTTCTCTGTACATACAAGGTCAAGGTGAAAAAAGTACCAAAAATTGCAGCAGATTTCACAAACTAGTGTATTAACCTTTCTGAACATATGAATAGTTTTATTATATCAACATGATAGTATGAACAAATATAAATCAATGTATAAAGACATAAGTCTACTGAATTCATTTGAAATTGTATGACCGTTAATTATAATGTTATATATTCTGTTATACTGCCCTCCTAAGAAAGAAGGCAGTATCTCCACAAATGTTAGTTTCGAGATAATGAAGATTTTCTTAAATGAAGCTGTGCCACCATTAAAATATTTATGGATTCTGGAATTGTTCTACTGGGTTGTTGGTCTTTCGCTTATCATCGAATACTTTCATATTTTTATGCTATATTTCTATAAATTTTAATTGAAATGGCGATTACTGCTTTTAAGCAAGGCATATCATTACAATCGGTAAGAATGAACTGCATAAAAAAGCAGTAAATCCAATTGTTTGGCGGTAACTGCTTTTAAGTGTAGTATTTCTCAAGTGGAAAGCACGGTGACAACAAAAAGCAAAAAGCATTTTTTTTTACTTTATTAGTTAAGAATTCTTTTATCACATCATTAACTCAATTATACATAATACACAAATAAAAACAAATACTTAGACATAAAATCAATTATTCAAAAAACACAAAATCCATGTAGGTATTAAATATCATCAAAATCCGATCTTAAATCGACAGCAGCATCATTGATGGGAAGATTCTGCCAAAATTGTCTTCGATTTTCAGGTATTAATTTAATCAAATTTTGTAGAATCGCTTGCTTCCTTTCTTCTGCAATTCCTCTTGGTTTTGAAATGCTGGCAGGTTCTTTAAAACCACACTTGGTTACTTTCAATTTTAAAAAATTCAATTCCCTTGGTTCATTTGACAGGAAACTAGTTTTATAAAATAAATTGAAGCTACCTCGCTCAGCAACAACTTCAACCATGTCTTTCAAGTAGGGCCGGGGTGTTGTATGGTTTATTTTGTATATTGACGAGTTGTCAGGCCAAACAAAAAAATCCTCCAGTTTCATTTCCTTGATCTCAACCTTTCCGGAATTAGCTGACTGAACGCAAGACACAAAATCAGCGAAGTCATACACCTTCTTCATTCGCTGCAAAGACTGTTCCACCTGGTGGTGAAAACTGTCCGCTGACATAAAAGTATGCCCAGGTTCAAAATATCTAATGGTAATTGTCTGTGCTGCGATTTCATTAGAATTGATAATGTATATTAAGTATGAGAACAGTGACCAATTCTTGTTTTGGCCTGCACACTTGTCAAGCCAAATGATTATATTCTCTACATCACGGAGGTGTAACATAAATACGTGAAATGCACTTATCAAGTCCTCCTTTTTCCTTCCTGATATGCATTCATGCCAGAGGCAGGCAAGGGGTCTGATTTTCTGTTTCTTTCCAACTGCCACAAAGCTTTCGTTAAAAACTATAATTCGTTGACAAAACACAACTTTCTTGAACATATCAATTCTGGGCAACATAATCACCTTTTCCAAGTCAGCTGAAACACAAACTGTGCTTGTTGGAAAATCGAACTCTGCATCAGCCCTGTATTTTTCTCGTCCTTCCTTAGACTTTTTGATGTGCTCTTTCCAGAAGTTACAATAATTGTGGCGGGGCATTTAGCTAGATTAAAAAGCAGTATCTCCATTTTCCGAAGGAGATACTGCTTTAAAGACTTGTATACGGTAGTAACTGCCTTTAAGCTAAGGAGTACCTAATAACAAGTTGAGTTACTGCTATTTTTATAGTCTACCAGACCGATTGATGAACACTTACTGCTCTCTAGCTTTGAAAGGTATACACATAGTCGTATAAGGAGTCTATAGAAAGAGGAAATTTGAAAATAGTAAAAATTGGAGATACTGCCTTCTTGCTTAGGACGGCAGTATAGTAGTGGCCATTTTACTATTCTGCTCTTCTAATTTAAATAAGTTGGTGGCGATCGTAATAGTTTTATCTTGAATATGAATATCTTAAAAAATCACCTCCCTAACGAAATACGTATCTTGAATATATTGAGCTGAATTCATAAACACATATATATATATATATATATATATATATATATATATATATATATATATATATATATATTTATATATATATATATATATATATATGTATATATATATATATATATATATATATATATATATATATATATATATATTTATATATATATATATATATATATATATATACATATGTACATATGTATATATCTGTTTATATGTATATCATATTATCCATTTATCTGTATAAACCAGGGCCGTATCTAGAAGGTGCCAAAGGGGGCTGAGCTCCTTCTGGATTTATCTAAGCCCCCTAAATAAAATACCAGAATAATTACAAACCAAAAATGTTTATATCTGCGTTGAAACATAAAACTAGCCTAGTCACAAACAAATCTACCTAATTGTAAAACTGACTTAAAATTATTTATTTGTGGCATCTTTTAACCCGCAAAACATGTTGACGAACGAGCCGCTACCATCAGGGTTGCCAGATTTTTCAGAGTCGAGTTGCACTTTAGACGCTAATTTGTCGCCCAAAAGCGCAACCGTGGTTGCGACATGTTAACGGGGAAACATTGCTAACAAGTATTTTTCATATAAAATTCACTTATTCTAGGAGTTATTTCATACGTGTTTTGCTGCTAATTTGTCGCCCAAAATTGCACCCATGTTTTTTTTTCGCAACTGCACAAAAACTGCACCCAACATGTTGCCTACTCGTCCGAAAAACAATAATAGGTACTTTCGGGACTTTTTACTTAAATTACTATTACAATCAAAACCCGGATTCTGTTACAAATGTCTTTATTTTTATATAAACTGTTCACAAGAAATCCTTACATCATCATCATCTTTGTCTGTGCTTGAAGTTGTGGATTGGTTCTGCTACTGATACATATCAGAATTAAATTTTGCATACATAGCTTTGCTACGCTCAAATTATTTACAGCAAATCTCATTTATTTCCAAGTGAGATCTAATAGACACAACTGCTCATTTTATTTCGAATTTTACATTTAACAATATTAATCAATGAAAATATCCTATTCACGAATGCATTGGATGACGGTAACCTTAGAAGAGTAAATGCAAATAGAGCTAAATCTTCAAACATGAATTTGTAGGCTGCATTTTTTAACTCTATAATCTTCCGCCGAAAAGTGGCTCTATGATATAAACGTCTATAGATATATCTATTTGTATATATATATAGAATTTTCTAGAAGAAATTTTTTATTTATTATTTTTTTTAGAATAAATTTTTATATTTTTCCGAATTGTTTTTCAATTAATATTCGTTTTCCAGTATACACTTCTAGGTAAAAAGACAGAAAAAGCTGTATATTCCAATTCTTTTTTCACGTATATTTATTTTAGTACTCTCAAAAACAAGCCCCCGCAAGAATTTGTTCAGCCCCCTCTAGAAACCAGAGCTGGTTACGGCCCTGGTATAAACAAGTTTCTTTTCCTATATTTTGGTTTTTGTTATGTTTCTCTCACATTATGACCACTTTGGTTTTCTTTTTGCGCTTCTTCAATCAATTTTCAATAGTTACCTAATGTTTAAGTTCCAATAGAATGTGTATTAAACATAAAAATATCACATTTGAATATTTTCCATGGAAATTCATGGAATTCCCTCCCTAACTGATTAATTTTATACAGCACTGTATTTAACTTTTCTAATTCGTTTTTTATATACATAATTGTTATTATTAAATGTTTTCGAGAAATGTAATTAGCTTAGCAATTAGCATCTAAAGTTGGTGAAGTCTCACCGAAAAATACGTGATGTGTTATTGTTTTTAAATAAACAACCTATAAGTTGTTATTTAACCTTTGTTTCTATATGCTTATCGATTTGCATTAAGTAACGTCCTTGTCAATTCAGTTAACGAATACTTTTTTCTGAAGATTCATGCATTACGATATTCCATTTTTGGTATTTTCATTCTGAAACGAGATGTTACTACGTTCCTGGAATTCAAAGTCAAATCAGTGCCCCATAATATAACAACAAAGTTAGTAAGTGAGTAAGAGTTTAATTAGCACTAAGGCTACTACAAAAAATAATACATTTTTACATAAATTACACTATTTAATATTCTCATCATTGATCACTTTTCTAGGAGGATTGCTTTCAGGTTCCTCTTGAACACTGCTAGCGAAGTTGTCAATTTCAAGTTGGCAGATAGTGAATTGAACTGTGAAATACCCAAACGAGAGACAGAGTTATAACTTTTTGTTCCATGGTTTCTCGTATGCCATTCTTTGTTTGTTTTTGTTTCATGGCTGTATACCTCACAATTCCGACCGGCCAATGCTGCTATGTCATCAGAAGCCTTTCCTAACTGCACTTTTTTTTTAAATATTTTAAAACTTGGTACTTCAGAAGTTTTTCTATATTCAACCAGTCTAGCACTTTCAGTATGTGTTTGATTGAAGTGTATTTGTTTGCTTTTAGTATACTGCGCATGTTTCTGTTGTCCAAGATTAGCAATAATTGTCTTAGGCTATTCATAAATCAAAATGTTAGTTCAGCATTAATTCAGAGATCTCTTTATGACACCACAAATAACAGCATTTACAGATATTCGTACAAATATCCACATGGAGAGATGACTTGAATTTAATATTTTTCTGTTATTGGAAAATAGTTGAATACCCCTTTATATATCATCAAATTGAAGTGATAAACTGCTTCAGTCAGATCAGATAATACACTTATATGTACCATTGCATTAAGGATGGGCGAGACAGGATATTTATGGATGATAAAAAGTGGGTTGAGATCATAAATAGGTACTGCCTCAGCATTTGCCTAGTGAGTTCAAGCAAGTAACTTATTTTACGCCATGAGGAAACCTGGAAACCTCTGAGAAAAACTCATAACAGACCAGCCAACCCCCGGGTTTGAACCCGGGACCTACTGAATAATACCCAGCCTACCTATGTAGGTACTTGGCTGAATAGCTCGGTGGTGGTCAGTAAGTTCAAATAGTTTAGCACAAGAAACGATATCGGTAATGCAGGTATCTGAATGCAACTCTCAGTTGTCGAAGAACTGTATGTTTCGATTCAAATTCTGATTTCACTATTTATAAATACCACCTGCATTAATATTAACTTATAACAATAGTCATACTGTAAATGTAATTCTATTAATGGTAATATCATTTGTAACATTATTTAGAAATAAAATGATAACATTCAAATTTTATGAAGACAAAAGCAGAAATACCACAGTAGACGAGGAATTTTTTCAAGTGAGGATTAATAAAAAAATAAAACCACAAACAAAAACTGGTAATTATTTTCTAATGGCATAAGGAAAAATTATTAAACTATGTTTCATTTAAATGGTTTTACTTATTCCTAATGAATGAAGAATATTTGAAGTTAAGTAAATTAAAAACCTTGTTTGTATTCAATGGAAGATAATTTATTGTTAGATATTATCAAGGAGCACGGTGATCATGTAAATTCTTCTTTTCTTCCATTAAAATCTATCCGTAACCACCCTCTTTAAGTACCGAAAAATCTTTTTACATTATAACATTATGCCAGCCTACAATCGTCGTATAAGGCTTGAATACAACTAGTGACAAAACAGAATGAATAAATGCCATTCTACGCGAGAGAGCCGTGCTCAAAAGAACATTCTGTATCAATGGCGACTCCCGGTGGAATGTCATAGAAGCAGGTAGAAGAGCAAGGAGGATGTATTGAAGACATATTTTGTTTTCTGTGAAAACTGACCACACCTTTTGTGGCATCAAATGGTTTCTCTCACACGTTTTAAAGGTTTCCGGTTTATTGTAAGGCATTCTTTTCACCGACAACATTGTTACTCTGAATTGTTTAGCTTATAAATGCCGATGGATGTATACCTTGTATTCTTTTTTGCTAACGAACCAGTGCTTCCATAATATACATGGTGATTCAGCGAAATTGAGGAAAAAGAAAATCATAGATTTTGTTTCTATATAAATATATAAACGTACATATATTACTAATTCATTTATTTATTTGTTAAAGTTTTTAATCGACTAAAATATTTATTTTTTCAATAATAGTAAGAGATAGAATTTATCAAAAATTGCAAACGTTTCGTTACTAAATTCGTACGAAATCGTACAGAAGAAGTAATATATTTTTTATAGGTTATGAATATCATAGATTAATTATCCTAAATTTTTTACATCATTCAACTAATGAAATGTGTATGTACGAATAAGAAATATTTTATATTTCACTTGTATATTATTTGTTGATTTTACCTTAGATACGGTTGCTATAAATACACTCATTATGCCCTAGGGCGTTATGAGCGGGCATTATTGATCATAACGCCCACTCATTGTCAGAGGAGAAATGAAGATTGATTAAATACTTCATAATCCTTGTCGTATACTTCTCTGGATTTCTCCGGCAATGAATTATTCGCAGCTTTGGCTGCATTTTCTATGATATTCTTCGGTAAATTCATTTTCATTTCCATTATTTCTATAAGCCTACACAAAGAAAGCAGGAATGACATTCACTAAATGTGATAAAAAATATTCACAAACGTCAAAATATCAACAAATGACATGCCTACTATGAGAAGGAGATTATAGGAACAATGAACCGATTTTAAAATCGATTTTTCATTATAATAAAATAATTTTTTCATGAAAAATAAAATCTTGTATGCACCACGTGCGTTATTTGATTTATACTGCACTTGGTACATAAATAACTATTATCATCATCTGACGATCTTAAATTGAACTATTAATTTTAGAATTACGATGAACAGAGTTCTTATGATTTTGGATGAGTTAACATTATTTTTCCTCAATAACTTGATACTTCCTCTACGTTTATATTGAGCTCTATTAATAAATTCAAAAACATATATATATATATATATATATATATATATATATATATATATATATATATATATATATATATATATATATATATATATATATATATATATATATATATATATATATATTATATATATATACATATATATATATATATATATATATATATATATATATATATATATATATATATATATATATATATATATTCGAATTGTTGTTGCCTGTGAACTATTTCTAATCTCTTGATAATTATTAGCAATAACAGGCTTGTTGAATCTCAGAAAACTCGATTTTATTAAAAGTTGACGTTTCGCCACGACATTCGTAGCTTTATCAAAAGTTTTGATAAAGCTACGAATGTCGTGGCAAAACGTCAACTTTTTAATAAAAACGTTTTTTTTTAGATTCAACAAGCCTGTTATTGCTAATAATTATGAAGAGATTATATATATATATATATATATATATATATATATATATTTATATATATATATATATATATATATATATATATATATATATATATATAAATATATATATATATATATATATATATATATATATATATATATATATCTATATATATATATATATATATATATATATATATATATATATATATATAAATATATATATACATATCATTAGTGAATGAACAATATAATGAAAAATATATAAATTAATCTACCAATTAATCAGATTCAATTTTTAAATTTAATTTATACTCTGTATATTTTTCCCAAATTTATTTCTAAGGTAAATGAATTATATTTATATTTTAGGAAATTTTGTTGGTATGTATTCGAATAGAATAAAAATTAGTAGTAACTCATGTATTAAGTAATGTATAAAAAAACCGAATCCATTAGTAAAATATGTCGGCCTAATGATGGATTTCAAAGACTAGGCGGCCATTCTCGGCGCCGGTATGTCTGAAAGCTACGAACTCGGCTGACCGTTATTCGAACGAGCACCCCCAGCATTTTTAGTACACAGGTGTATTATGAATGATGTTTCTCTCCAGAAATCCCGTCTACGGACACAGCTATTATAGAACATTATATTCGTGTAGTGAACAGGCGTAGGCCAGTGGGCCTACGCCTGTTCACTACAGGAATTTACAATACTGAATGGCATAAATTCTTTCATAAAATTTGCCTCAAAAGCTGCGTATGAGGATGAACCATATATATTTTATTACAAACTTTTTCTGATATTCATTCAAGCATGTTTCTCACATCAGGAATTAAAGTTAGACTCATCTCCATTAAACTCATAATGGGATAAATGCATAGTTGTGCGTGATCAATAGACAGAAAAAAATATAAAATTGGATTTTTATTTGAATTATATTCATCGAAAAACCTAATAAATACTATACAAAATTTTTATTTTCAATTTAATGAAAAAAACATAAATCCCTGAAATCAACATTGAACAAAGAAAATTCTTCAATATTTAAAAAAACTTAGGGAGCTGGTTATGTGTTCCACGACGAGAATAATTTTTTAAATTATTGAAGAATATTCCTTGTTCACTTTATGTAGTATATTAAATTGACCATGGTCAACTTGTATATTTTTAATGATTTGATTTTGAATGATAATCTAGCAGAATCTTCAATAAGATACAATACCATTATGAATGCAGTTATGTTGAGTCACTATTGTAAAATTGAATCGCAGACGTTCATGTCCTTCTTTAGTAACCATAAACCAATTAATACAAAGATTGAGTTCTGATTTAGCTCATAATTTTATAATAATAAATAATAAAATGTTTATTTTTACAACGCTTGAAAAAATTATTTATTACAATTTTATTGCCATTCTTCTATTTTTCTTTCACTCTCCAATGTTTGTCAATCAATTTCATTGTGCCCCTCCTATTCAAGACATAATACTCGTATAAAGCAAAAAGAACTTCGTTCTAACCATGTGACCCACGACTTATTATTTATATTCATACCTGATTTTTTGACACTTATCGATGTATTTACAAAATAATGTAATGTTGCCATACGCCAAGTATATAATACATACTTGACGTATATATTATGTATATATATATATATATATATATATATATATATATATGTATATATATATTATATATATATATATATATATATATATATATATATATATATATATTATATATATATATATATATATATATATATATATATATATATATATATATATATATATATATATATATATAGGTATATATATATTATATATATATATATATATATTATATATATATATATATATATACGAGGGTCGTTCAATAAGTCCTTAGAAAAATATAGGAAAACACTGTTTTTTAGGGTAAATTTTTTTTATTTCTCAACATAGTCTCCTTTCAGCTCTACACACTTTTCCAAACGTTTTTCCAAAATTTTTATGCCGTCCAAAAAATAGGATTTCAGAAGTTCTGCAAAATACTCATTCGTTTGAGCAATGATGTCCTCGTTGGAAGTGAACCGTCGTCCGCCAAGCCATTTCTTCAGATTGGGAAACAGGAAATAGTCACTTGAGGCCAGATCTGGTGAACAAGCAGGATGCTGCAACAATTTCATCGTCAATTCCACAATTTTGGCCATGGAAACAGCACAGGTGTGCACACGCGCATTGTCCTGATGCAAGAGGATTTTTTTCTTCTTCAAATGCGGACGTTTCTCTTCGATTTCCTCGCTCAACCGTTGCAATAACGACGCGTAATACGGCCCTGTTATCGTTTTTCCTTTTTCCAAGTAGTCGATGAAAATGATGAACTGCGTATCCCAAAAGACTGTGGCCATCACCTTGCCGGCCGATGCCACTGTTTTTGCCTTCTTTGGAGCCCGTTCACCCTTGAAAATCCACTGTGATGACTGTCTCTTCGTTTCTGGAGTGTAGTAGTGGATCCAGGTTTCGCCCACAGTTACATATCGACGAAGGAATGTGGCAGGATTGCGACGGAAGAGCGCCAACATGACCTCAGAGTCGACCACACGATTGCGCTTATTCTCCTCTGAGAGCAAACGCGGCACCCATCTTGCCGAAATTTTTTTCACAGACAATTTTTCATGCAAAATTGAAGCGACTGTACCTTGTGATATGCCTGTGGCCTCAACTAATTCGTGCACTTTAATTCGTCGATCGCTCAAAAACAGGTCGTGGATTTTATTGATGATTTCAGGAGTAGACACCTCCACTGGGCGTCCCGGACGATGTTCATCTTTTGTGGATGAACGGCCACGTTTAAATTCATTCACCCAATTGTAGACTGTCGCAAACACAGGTGCAGATGTGCCATGAACTGCATCCAACTCGGCTTTGATTTCTTTCGGCGTTAAGCCTTTCAAATGGAAATGTTTGATGACAGCCCGGAACTCGCTTTTCTCCATTGTTATGTATAAACAAATACTGTTGACTTTAATCGACGATAGAAATTGACCTACGTCATGGATCGAGCTGAAATTTTGACAGCTTTTCTATCGATAGTGCTGCTAACGGAAAAAAATCTTTACCGATACTACGAGCGCCATCTCTTGGATTTTCTAAGGTCTTATTGAACGACCCTCGTATATATATATATCATACATGCTAACCTGTTTCAATTTTATATATATGCGAAATATATTTACAGGTTTTTATTTCCTGACAATTTAAATTAAATGATTCTTCAATTTATATGAGGAAAACATAACACGAATATCAATACTATACACAAGAAGTCTGTCACATGAGATTGACAAGATAGTAAAACAACACAACATGAAAACAGTCCACAAACCACAAAACCAAATTGGACAGATTTTTAGCAAATTAAAGACACAGACACCGAAATTGAAAAAATCAAATGTGGTATATAGTATCCCATGTAAGGACTGTGATAGACAATATATCGGACAGACATCACAAAGACTATATGACAGACTTAACGCACACAAATACACCAAGTCCGCAACAACAGCACTCAACAAACACAAAACACTGAACCAACACGAATTTGACTACGACGAAACGAAGATTTTAACAGTTGAACCTAAACTGAAACACAGAGAGATATGGAAAATGATACACATACAACGAAATTTGGAAAAAACAGTAAACGACAGACAAGACATCAAACACCTGAGCCAATTTTACATACCTTTTATAACAAGACCTAAACGAAAAGAAGAAGAAAAACAGACGGAACACAACACACACGACGATCTTTGACAGGAGATGACATTGACATGAATGACAAACAAGTACAAAGAAATCAAAAACTAAATGGTCAGCAGAAATCAACCATGACCACATATTAATATAATAACACAATTTTAAACAACTTTACACTATATAATAGATAAAAGGAGGTTAGATTACATATAAATTAGAAAAATATTTGAGATTGACATAACTTCTATGTTTTTTTGCAGAATGTACAAGACAAATTAATACTGAAGAAGGAGGGAACCTCCGAAACGTTTATTAATATATTTATGATGAAACTGAATTGATGATATTTAATTTACCTCGCACTGCCAACGTATAACCTAATTAAATATAGAAAAGCACATACCAATAAACCAATCGAATATATATATATATATATATATATATATATATATATATATATATATATATATATATATATTATATATATATATATATATATATATATATATATATATATATATATATATATATATATATATATATTTATGTATGCAGTTCCTCACGAAGTTAAATTTAAATATCCTTTCATCAAAATGTACCTAAGTAGGTATATTTTGCTCTTTCACATATGAATCGTGAAATTATTGTGACAAAAGAGGTTTTCTATGGTGATAAACTTGTTATGTAATTAACTGTTGATCCAAACATTAATTGTCCTAGAAATATTCAAGTTCTCTTAAACAAATTGAAAATTAATCGTTTTTAATATATCTCTCAGAAACTGTTTCATTATAAAAGAAAATCTAGTTGTAATTCTCTATGTAGAAAAAAGAGTAGGTTCATAAAGTGTTCCTTATAAAATTTTTCAGTTCTGAATATCTCATTATAATGTTTATTCATTCTTTTTCAAAAAACTATATTCAAAGCTTTCTCTTCTTCAATGACTTCCTTTGACATTCAGCGAAACTGATCATTCAGCTTTACGCACAAAGGAGTGGAATATAACAAAGTAGTATTTAAAAGCTAATACACCGTAAAAAATAAATCCACCCCTATCTGGATGGTTCATTCATGAGTTTCGGCTCTTTCCATTTATTTTCTGCGGCCGCATATACACAGAATCTTTTGAAGATCACTATGTTTGATTGATCGCCCATGAAAATGCACATCACCGTGAAATGTCCCACTAAGAAAAGGGATTACAAATGAGACTGAATCAAGGTGGATTAATTGATAATAGGTGAGTTGACAACTTCGTGAATGAAATATGAAGATTTTGGACCTTTAATTTGATCTCTAGATTATTAGGAAAATGAAATTAGCTGCGATTGTGTTACATGAATACCTGAAATGCTGTTACAATAATTATGATTCACTAGAAAAATTATTTCACTACATTTATTTGCTTGTCTCAAAACAAATATATCTCAATTATTCCTGAAGTGATAAATGAAACCTAATGCGATTCTCAATTGTTAAATGAGTACCTACTATAGATTTTTATACGTTTGAAAAGTTACTATTAACATTAATATCAAATGTAAATTTGAAGTACATTTTTGTTTGAAGATATTATGCGATTGCTAAATTTTTCTTGTGAAAAATTCACACCGATTTAGTATCACTTATTCTACTTAAGCACAAAAGTCTACTATGCTGCTTTATCCATGCTGAAAAAATGACACTTTTTTGATAGATATTTGTCTGAAAATTTAATATTTTGTTGTGAATGGAAGAAAAAAAATTATTTTTTCATCAAGCTATTTAAGCGCCCATTTTGAAAGAAAATATCTATATTGTCCTAATAATAGGTAATAGGTAATAGGTGAGGTTTAAAATTCAAAGTATTACTCATACGCAGGAATGATTTCTTCAAAAGATGAAAACACTTAATTGGCTGTATTTGACTTTCACAAAAAGAAGTGTAATAAATAAGAATTTCTAGGTTATGTTTCATACTTCAGAGAACTAAAAACGATTGACAGATCTCAATATACATCGATACCTCTACGATATCGAATCTATGAAAAACGCATGAGCTGCAGATATCCTTCAATAAGGTCGTATTTTTCACTCATTGCTGTTTTTTTTAAATATTCAACTTTTTAAAACACTAAATCAATTTGAAGGAGCTGTGAAAGTGAGCAAAAATTTAAAACTGACGAAAAAACATGAGATCACTATATTACACTCTGATCGAGTTGATACTACCAAAAGAAATTTCTCAAATATCAACTCAATCAACGTAGGAAATTTCAAAACTTTAGCTCAATCTTAAGGAACTGTGGAGGTTCGCAAAAACTCATTAAACACGAAAAAACAGGAAACCTCTACATTAAAATGGGGATCAAAATGCAATTTCCTAATATCAATTCAATTTAACTACACTGCCATTAATTTTTCTCATAGGTTTCCTCATGCCATAGATGAGTCACTGCTTGCAAACTTACAAAGGAAAATGCTGGGCCAGTATTCATCCTCTGAACCTCACCTCATCTTCTATCTTCAATTCTCATCAATCCTTAATGCACTTAATCCTATAAGTTGATACCTAGATCAGAAGATCTAGGTTTCCAGTAATTATGAAAATGGGTGAAAATGTAAATTAAATATCGGTCTATATTTTTCCAATACTTCATATTAAACGGAATATTCAGTTGCAAAGATTTATCTAGGCCACCCGTAGGTATATTCAATATGTTCAAGTCTCATATATTCCACGAGTGTTAATATGAGCAGGTATTAATCTTCCTATATTTTATACAGTTACTACTCTATAATGGTTAGTATAGTTGTATCAGAGCATTCATCAATTTTAATAGTGTAAAAGAGCTGATATCCACTTTAGTTCATCGAAAAGCATTTGCCTCTCTCAAAAACTGAAATTGAACGCAACTATAAGATTATCAGAACTCAATAGCTGTGCCATACAATACAGCCGTTATTTATCGACTCACTCATTTTGGTAGGAAACTCTTGTCTATCAATAATATACAATAATGCAGTGTTAATTTTTGATTTATTCATTGATTACTTTTCAAATCTCTTCAAGATAACATTGTACAAAAAAACTTCAACAGAGTTTGCATTTCCTGTATTGAAAAAACAAGATTTTCTTCTACTTTAAATTCTTAGTCTTTAAAAAAAAATTACATTCTGAACCATAATATGAAAGAAGAGAGTGTCTCTATTTTGTGATTAATCATTTGGATTTGGTTTAAAATGATTGACCTGAATGCATTAGCAGTGAATAATGCCAACCATTTGTGACACAATTCGTCACTTTTAAAATCTCTTCTAGGTGAAATTGTAGAAAAATATTATACAGAATTTGCATTTCATGTATTGAATACATAAGATTTTCCTATATTTGATGTTCTTGGTATTTCTTAAAAAATCACAGAAAATAAATTCTGATAACATAATACGAAAGAAGAGAGTGCCACTATTTTGTGATTATCAATTTTAATTTGGCTTGAAATAAGTAACCTGAATTAATTAACAGTGAATAAAGGTCAACCATTTGTGATACAATTCGTCACTTTTAAAATCTCGAAGAAATATTGTACAAATACATTATACAGAATTTGCATTTCATGCATTGAATAACAAGGATTTACTCTATTTGATATTCTTGGTATTTCACAAAAGTCACAGAAAATAAATTCTTATACCATAATACGAAAGAAGAGAGTGCCACTATTTCGTGATTATTAATTTGAATTTGGCTCAAAATAGGTAACCTGAATAACATTTGTGATACAATTCGTCACGTTTAAGGTTTTCCTCTATTTGATATTCTTGGTATTTCTTACAAAATTACAGAAAATAAATTCTGATACCATAGTACGAAAGGAGAGAGTGCCATTATTTTGTATTTATGAATTTGGGTTTGGTTCAAAATGAGTGACCTGAATGAATTAGCAGTGAATAAAGATTAACCGTTTGTGTCACAATTCGTCACTTTTTAAATCCCTTCGAGGTAAAAATATTCAACAGAATTTGCATATCCTATATTGAAAAAAATAATGTTTTCCTTCATTTGAAATTCTTGGTCTTCCTTAAAAAATCAGAAAATAAATTCTGACACCATAATACGAAAGAAGAGAGTGCCACTATTTTGTGATTAATAATTTAGATTTGGCTACAAATGAGGGAACTGAATGCATTAGCAGTGAATAAGGGCCAACCAATAACGCTATTATTGACCACTGGACGAGAGTGGTTTTTCTACCTTATCATTGTTTGCGACGGGTTCGTTTGATTGAAATATATCAACTCAGTAAAGAGCTTCGACCTCGCTTGCTTATCCACAATAAATCACTAATATACTCTCGATACCTGTCTGTGAAATGTCCGGGATGTTTTTTACTCTTTGTACGTTTTTAATCGGAAATGATTTATTTCATATCTCCCGTCTATTGGAGAGTCATTGTGCCGTAGAAAATCTATTACTTAGTGCGCCTCAATTCGTTCGGGCTTGTAAGCAAACAAATTTTTTTCCAATACTGCTAGTTGGGAGCTGAAATTGGGATTCGTGTCTGTTGTTTCAATCCATCTGTGTCCTAACGACACGTTTTTCGATATGAATAAAAACGTTCGGATTCAAAAAGATCACTTCTCTTTGACACTAAATCGAATTCTTTTATATTGAGTATAATAATAAACTTGTATAGTAGTATTCCTACAATATGTCAACATCCGTTTTTATGAGATATACCTATTCATTTTTACGACGAGTATGTTTTTTTGTCAATTTCACAATGGGCTTCATTCTTTTATAACATTTTAGCCGTCACCTGTAGTTGTAACAACTAATACCTTCTTCATAATTGAAGGAATTGTTTATAACTCCAATTGATTTAACGTTAGTTGACAAATTTGAAAAAGAAAAGTTATATGCTAATTGAAATTCATCCAATTATCTCGTAAGCGAGCTGACTATGAATACGAACACCGAAATTTCCCCATTTCTGCACACCATACAGGATAATTATAGAAACAAAGCTAATTATTTATAGACAATAGTTGTTTTTATGCTGATGGGAGATCTCATCATCTCAGAAACCTGAGCATGAGCATATCAGTTATAAATTCCAATTATTATTTCTAATTATTTCGAATATAATCACTTCAAGTCTTGATTCTATCGTACATTCTCTGAATCTCCATTGAAATTTCAACATATTAATTGGAATATATTAATATTATGCTGATACAATAGGAATAAAAAAGGCGTGGGCAGCAGAGCTCCATCACTAAGGCCGTATTTTTCGCGAAAAATGCATCGCGTTGAGATGCGATTCTAATGGATAGAATTATATTGTGAAAAATCACGCTTAAATAGCAAACCGAATAAAAAAAAATTTATTTTATAAAAAAAAATTGAGAAATGCATCGTGATTGAAGAAATAAGTGAAACCAATGAAGGAACGTACCTCAACATCAACATAATCCACGGACCAAATTTTAACCCTCTATCGTGAGAAAAAATTGCTTCGCGTACTGATGGCAGATCGAGATGCAATTCGAACAGAATAATCACCACGAAATGCAGCGGTTGAGAAAAAGAGTTGAAAACAAAAGAAGTCAACATAAACTCAATGTACGTACCAAACTTCAACCCTCTAACTCAATCTGCAGAATATATATATATATATATATATATATATATATATAAATATATATATATATATATATATATATATATATATATATATATATATATATATATATATATATATATATATATATATATATATATATATATATATATATATAATTATATATATTGAAAAATTTTCCGAAAATCGTGATAAAATAGTTATTTTCCTAACAAGTGCGGAAAGTGGTACTTTCCCGCACTCGACTGCAGTTGACCAGAACGACGCGGAGCGGAGTTCGGGCATGCAGTCAAGTGCGGGAAAGACACTTCACGCATGAGTTAGGAACATTATTTTTTCTACGACCGTATATACAAAAAAGTATACCAACTCATTCTTCAAAAATTATTTTATTCCAACAAACATAATAATATACAAAACTTTAACAAAAAACTACTAATTATTATAAATATTATTATTGAAAACTCAATTTGTTGCATTCTGTAGACTAGTAAGAATTGCCGGTCCAGTGGAGTTCTTTGGTTTCAACTGGAAGGTAGATGACGTCGATGAGGATGGCATCGGTTGCAGGTCGAATAAAGATAACGATGACGGTGACGGCAACGGTTTTAAGTCATTTGTAGTACAGAGAATTTTATTTGATATAATATATATAATATCGCCCCCTTAGTGCAACAACTAGATAACTTGAAATTTATAGTTTCGAGAAAATCGATTTTAAATTTTCAAAACTTCAAAAAAATACAACCGTTAAGCAGTCAAAAATATTTGATCTGCATAGAGATATGTTGCATATCAAATTATGTATTGTCAATTTTATAGACAATCAGGTTTTATTTATTTGCAGAATTTGATCAAAAACTTGAGATATCTAGTTGTTGCTGAAAATCTAGTCAAAAAAAGTTATCTGGTAGATGTTGTGTACCTCGATTTTGCACGAGCGTTTGATCGTGTTCCCCACCGCCGACTCCTGTGGAAACTTGAGTTCTTGGGAGTGAGAGGTCATCTGCTTTCTTGGATTAAATCATTTTTATCATTCCGTACGTTTCGAGTTAGGGTCGGGGACTGTTTCTCCTCTTCCGATATAAGGGTCCGTAGTGGTGTTCCCCAGGGCTCGGTACTGGGTCCCATCTTGTTTTTGTTGTACACTTCTGAGCTCCCGCGTATTTTTAAATCCAGCTGTGCAATGTTCGCGGATGACACTAAGCTCAGTAACTGTCCACTAGTCAATACAGGACACCTCCAAAATGACCTTGATAATTTATCCAAGTGGTGCGAGGAGTGGTTGTTGCCTCTCAATATCGATAAGTGTTGTGTGCTTCATATTGGCAAGGGAAATCCTAAAATTGCTTACTTCATCGACCAGCAGAGGCTGGCTAGCGTCTCGCACCATTGTGACCTGGGTGTTACAGTCACTGAGAACCTAAATTGGTCTACCCACATATCAATGGCTGTATCCAGGACAAAAAAATTTACCTATCTACTATCCAAAACTTTCGCTGGATGTGATATTGCCACATGCAGGACCCTCTACACAACTTACGTGCGACCTATTCTTGAGTATGCGGGCCCAGTATGGTGGGCAAATCTGAACAGAGATCAGGAACTCTTAGAATCCGTGCAGCGGTGGAGCACACGTATTCCGTTTGGCAGAATTCGCCCGGACTATCAGACTAGGCTGCGGTTGTTTCAGTTGCCTTCTTTTTCGGAACGCAGATTGAGAGGTGACTTGATAATCACATATAGAGCGCTTCACTCTCTCTTCGGTGCAGACATGGCGTACCTCTTTCCACTCAATCAGAATCGGGATTGAGAGGACACTGCTACAAGCTGGCCAAAGAGAACTTCAGGACAACAGTGAGGAGCAACTTTCTCTCCAACAGAGTCTTCGAAATCTGGAATCGGCTTCCCTCTGAGATTGTGTTATCGCAAACGGTGAATTCCTTCAAGAAGTCTCTGGATAGATGGTCTGAACTTCATCATTAATGAATTTAAATAAAGTAAATTTAATTTCAACTTCAGCTCATTTGATTTGTTATTCAGTTTATATGTTTGTAACACTTCTCGAATTCTTTCTTAGTTTCAATTTTATGTTTATATTTTTGAGTTTATAGGTTATCCTTAACTCTCAACTTTTGTAATAATAATAATAATAATAATCTATTTATAACCACTAGCAATTAAAAGCAAATCACTTATTAAATACAACTTTATTTGGAATGAAAAATGAACAAGAATGGTTCAACTAAAACACAAAATATTTCAACACTTAACACGACTTAAATATCAATATCAGTGACATCACTTTCGGAAGATTCTGTGTTATGAAGCCTCTTACTTTGGCCTCCTTGGAATGGGACACTCTGATAAAATGCTTCATACAATCTAGAGTGCCGGAGGTTTCATTTTGAAAAGAGACATTAGGTCGTCGTATGTAGTTGACTTTGATACAAAGATACAAAATTTTGTGATTGACTACGCAGAATTTCCAAAATCTTCTTACCCCTTGACATCATTTTTGCTTTGACACCATTTGAAAAACTCTGTAAAACCAATTCAATAGCACAGAAATCCACCTGTTGTTTTCGGAGTTATCTATTTCTGGTCACTATTTAAACGAGTTTGGTTGCTCGTACTAGATATCTAGATGTTGCATTGAAAAGAGCATGAAAAATAGGTCAGCTTTAACTATATAACTCAAAATGCATAAAATTCGAGTTATCTAGTTGTTGCACTAAGGGGGCGATATAATATATAATATAATTTTATTTGATATATTATTTTTTCTACAAGCGCTTATACGAGATCGATTAGATTCCAACACACAGATCAAATTTGATATATTCAAATAATTTGATACTAATGACATATTATGTTAATTCACATGGCGTTTCCATAGTAACGTCGTCGGTGGCGTTCGGTGCATAGAGACATATCATTATTCAGTTTATTCTTTAATAAAAGCGTGCGGGAAAGATCCCCGCTATTCCATTCCCGCACTAGTGCGGGAAAGTGACACTTTCAAAACTAAAATGCGTGCGGGAAAGTGGGTTAAAACGCACGGTCGTAGAAAAAAACTATTCCCGCACCTGACTGCTTTCCTTCGGTACACTGCACTAGTATGTATTTTATGGAATAAAACAGGACTAATGAACAAATGAACGGGAATAATTATGGACTGTTTAATTAAAACTTGTTGAATCTCTTGTCAAAATTCCATTAATCTATATATATATATATATATATATATATATATATATATATATATATATATATATATATATATATATATATATATATATATATATATATATACATATATATATATATATATATATATATATATATATACATAAAAATCGTTTGAGAACAAATTTAACCTGAAATGGTTTCATCGCCTAATTATATAGCAAACTGTATAAATAGAAGGAATGAGTTAAACCATCATTATCATAAAATCAATCATGACAAATATAGGACTGTGCAATATCAAAATTCAAAAAACGATATCGTCATTGTTAGATATAACTTTCAGGTATAATATTATATCGACTTTGACTCAAGAAGGTGAACAATCATAAAATGATTGGAATGTGGAGTGCAGGAGTATTCTAAATCGAAAACGGTCACGAATAGGAACCGATTGTTCCAGACACTTCGGCGTCCGAGGGCCCGTCATGCTAGACAAACTGGCTTCTCTGGCGGTCCAAGAATTGGTCCCATGTCTGAGAATACCGAGAAACGAGGCTCAGGATGCTTAGAAGGCCAAATGCCCGTTGGGATACTTTATTGGGTATAATTTTAAAACGCTGTTCCCTTTATTATAGTAACTGCTACATTTTGACCATCTGTTTTATTTTTTAATCCTGGTTTATGGCGCGTGTTGGATAGTTTTACCGACAATTTTGTATTTTTATGTTTACCATTGAAAATATTTGATGATAATGAAATATATATTAATATTCAAGTATTTCTTGTGAGTACAAAAAGAATACGGCGTTCTCTATCTCAGGCGATGTCACAAAACACAAGAAATAAATTTGAAAAATCTTTTAATACAATTACAAAAATTTTAGATGCTGAGATTTCGAAATGTTTTTTTTGTTTTTTTAGTTGACTGTCGAATAACAAACTAAATTAAATTATTAGTTTTAGCTAGGTATGCAACATTATTATGTACACTATATAGGTGCTGTTGACGTTATCCAAGTGATAGCTAATATAATAATAAGGAATATTGAATTTCAGGAATCAATATATTCCGCGAATAGCACGAATTAATGAAGATAGCTCCTTCTGGAAAACTCACAGCAGTGTCGTAACCAAGCAACTGGCGTTGTCGTATGTGTAGATACAATAATATTGTATCTACACATACGACAACGCCAGTTGCTTGGTTACGATTTTCAAATGACATATTATGTCATTTGAAAATCAGGTATATTCTGTAAGATAACCTCGGTAACTTGAAAAACAAGACTGATAGGTACCAAAAATTGTAAAAATAGTTGTGTGTTATTTCATTCGCTTGTAGTTATTATTTCGAAGTTTCTATCATTCACTGATTTAAGGACGAATGGAAAAATGATTGCGCTGAAACTCATATACGATGATGACACAACTAATGCTTGCGATTTTATTACACGTTGAAAATCTACTACAAGTAGGAAAGTTAAAATCTGGTTGACGTTGGGAAACTTTTTAATAATGATATATTCGAAAGTTTCATTTTGATTCCAAAAGGTTTACAACTGAGCGTGGAAGATTTAGTAAAATATGGCTAAGGGGGCATCAATTAATTACGTGAGTTTAGGGGTGAGTTTAGGGGGGAGGAGGTCGAGCGAAATCTCACTCAATATCACGTGGGGGAGGGGGTCGTCTCCACAAATATCACTTTTTTCCGCAAGAAACAGTTTGCGAGAAAACAGGGTTAAATTAAGTAAAAAATGCTCCTGCTCTGAACTATGTCTAAATTATACATAATAATATTCACCGAGGTTTAATTATGCACTGATAGAATTATTTATGGACTATGAATAAATTCATTTGTTTGAAAACAATTTATTCATTTATTAAATATGAACAAGTATTTTTCTTATATTATTCCTTAACTATTAATAGATATTCCAATGGTTCCAGTAGTCACTTTTGAGATAATACATAGATTGAATTAGAGTGTTTATTCCTTCAAAAATTAAATATTAGTCTTAACTAATCTAAAATGGAAAAAAATAATAGGAAAATTGTTTTTTAAAATAAATCTAATGGAATCGAGCACAGATTAACTCATTCACATAACAAATACGCATTTTAAAAAACCTCTGGTGAGATTAGGGGAAGGGGTGGGGGTCGATCAAAATCTCACGACATCTCTCCAAAGGGGGAGAGGGGATGCCCCATAATACGTGCTACTTAACTCTTGAAAAAACTTTGAAATCTATGCTTTCAGTGAAAATGCATTAAAAATTCGTAGAGTAGTAGCTTAAGTAATGAAAAGCCAGTTGATAAGATTCTACTGAGGAAAAATCACGTCAGGATGCTAATCAATAAAATACAACGAAAAAATCGATTATATAAATTATTTATATTCAGGGATAATTTGCGTAATAATACACTACATTAACTTATAACTTGTAATCAAAAAATTACTGATTAACAGTTGAATTAAAGCAACGTAAAGTAATTTCTTCTTTGGAGCACAAATGCCGGCTTGACAATTTATACATTTTCCATTCATCGAAACTAAATTTCACCTACATTATAACACGTAATCAGCAGGTATCGTGAACATATTCGTTTACGGCCCTAAATTTTCATATTTGATTACGTGTTATATTTTCATTATTATAGATGAGTGAATTCGATACCTTCATTGTGTACTAAAAATAGGCAAACAAAGCAACCTAAATATGCCAATATACCTGAACACTCCTACATATTGAAACGGAATTTCAGGAAAAACACCAAATCTCCTCGTTTCGCATTTGTTTCGTACTTCCTTCTCAACAAAAACAGTGAATGGGTCCAACACTGCTCAACAAAAGGACAAAACCTTACGGCATTTGAAACGCGTGTATATTTTAGCTAGGCTTTTGTTGAAATATTGAATAGAATAAAACTGTTCAGGAAATTCAATGCGCTGAATAGCTGATATAATACATTGTCATATGGTCTTTTCGCTCTGACAATACGTTTGTGTGTGGCATTAGAGAATAGGGTATTACTTTAACAATAAGCCATCACCTCTCCTTTTAATTTTTGGTACTTCTAAGGCTCGGACACAAGGACCAAAGTTCCTTGCGATCGCAAAGAGTTGAATGAAACAATTCCATTTCATGAGTGTTATCATTATTTCCTCTCCCATCCATTCTTTTATATTCTATATTTTATTCATATGATATTTTTCACTCATTCTGGGTTCAATATTTTTAATTATGGCTAGATGCGAGTAGTATTTTATTTTGAATGGATCATCAGAAAAATTCATTACGCCCTTATAACCAGAATAACATTCAAGACATCGACATTATCATAATTCCACCAAAGCCTCTAAATGGTAAAGATGCAATACAACAAGAAGAATATAAAACATAGAAAACTGAAACCTGTGATCCGAATAACTTTCATTGTTATCTAAATTGGTAATTAGCGGCTCCTCTAGTGAAATTTAATTATATATATATATATATATATATATATATATATATATATATATATATATATATATATATATATATATATATATATATATATATCATGTTAGAAAACTTGTTTTAATCAGAAATTAATTGAAAACAAATCATAATATGTATATATATATATTTTATATATATATACTAGCGGGACCCGTCGCGGCTTCGCCCGCGTATCCATATATGTATACGTATGAATTTATTCCACCCCCGTTCAACCCCTGAATGATCGAATTTTAAAAAATGGAGAAAATGGTTTTTCAAGATAATTATAAGGAACATTTTAGTGGCCGAATAAAATCGCTAAGTCGATTATTTTGCCGGAAATAGCCAATATAAAAAAACAGACTTACCCCTTTTGCACCCCTAAATGATGGAATTTCAAAAAACTGAGAAACTACTTTCTAGAGTTAATTTTACTTAAAATTTTCGTGAAAAAGCGGGATCGCTATGTCCATTATTTTGCGAGAATCAGCCAAAAATAGCCAATATACGAAAAACACATTTCACCCTCTTTCAACCCCTAAATGATACAACTTCAAAAAATGCAGAAAATGGTTTTTTAAGAAAATTATCAGGAACATTGTAGAGGAAGAACGGAATCGCTAAGTCGTTTATTTTGCCGGAAATAGCCAATATAAAAAAAACAGACTTACCCCTTTTGCACCCCTAAATGATGGAATTTCAAAAAACTGAAAAACTTCTTTCTAGAGTTAATTTTACTTAACATTTTAGTGCGAGAACGGGATCGCTAAGTCCATTATTTTGCGAGAAACATCAAAAAACACGTTTTACCCTTTTTCAATTCCTTAACGGCGGAATTTAAAAAAACTCCGTCTTAGTGGCAATCTACATGATTAGACTTAACTTCCCACCAAATTTCAGAAATTTAAAAAATATGGGTTTTGCTGTAGACTGGATATATGTATACGTATGAATTTATTCCACCCCGGTTCAACCCCTGAATGATCGAATTTAAAAAAATGGAGAAAATGGTTTTTCAAGATAATTATAAGGAACATTTTAGTGGCCGAATGAAATCGCTAAGTCGATTATTTTGCCGGAAATAGCCAATATAAAAAACAGACTTACCCCTTTTGCACCCCTAAATGATGGAATTTCAAAAAACTGAGAACTACTTTCTATAGTTAATTTTACTTAACATTTTCGTGAAAGAGCGGGATCGCTAAGTCCATTATTTTGCGAGAATCAGCCAAAAATAGCCAATATACGAAAAACACATTTCACCCTCTTTCAACCCCTAAATGATACAACATCAAAAAATGCAGAAAATGGATTTTTAAGAAAATTATAAGGAACATTGTAGTGGAAGAACGGAATCTCTAAGTCGTTTATTTTGCCGGAAATAGCCAATCTAAAAAAAAAGACTTACCCCTTTTGCACCCCTAAATGATGGAATTTCAAAAAACTGAGAAACTATTTTCTAGAGTTAATTTTACTTAAAATTTTCGTGAGAAAGCGGGATCGCTAAGTCCATTATTTTGCGAGAAACATCAAAAAACAAGTTTTACCCTTTTTCAACCCCTAAACGGCGGAATTTTAAAAACCCCGTCTTAGTAGGAATCTACATGATCAGACTTAACTTCCCACCAAATTTCAGAAATTTAAAAAATATGGTTTTTGCTGTAGACTGGATTCAATTTTTCGGCTTGTATTATATATATAGGTATATATATATATATATATATATATATATATATATATATATATATATATATATATATATATATATATATATATATATATATATATATATATATATATATATATATATATATTTATATATATAGAAGAAGAAACGGCTCCTAATTGCAATCCGTCGTAATTAGGTTATAAATCATAATCATTAGAAAACCCGGTTTTTATTATGCTCTGTGTTATTATTATTTATTTATTCAGCGTATGGCTACATCACAGGTAAGTATATAACTGTGTATTATATATTAATACTACTATCGTTTTTAAAGTTATCCTTAAAACAATTAAATGCATTCACAATTTGAGACCAGTATTTGCACTGAAAATATATTTGAATTTAGGAGGGCCCTACTGATGTAAATCAATAAACAATGCAATTAATACAAATAATATATTGAGTTTGCACTATATCAACGCATTTCGTTACACTGTATCATCGCTAGATATTAAGAGTTTGTATTTGATAGTGGTTGAGTGCACCGAAATTATTTAAAGTAGTGAAAATACATTGTATTATTTCCATTCATTATGTTGAAAATATAGGCGCCACTGCATTTCGTTATTATTTGAACTGTCTTTAGTAGTTAAGTAGGCAGTGTTAAAAGAGAAAGAAGGTACAAATTTGAGTAGTGATGAATTGGAGCACACTGACAAGTAAGTGCTGTTACTATTATAAAACTTCGTTCAGCAGTATAATAAACAGATCTGGCTGATACATTTTTTTTATATAGATTCTCACAATTGATTAAATTTTATAGTTTGTCATATTTTCCACGAAAATATCAGACTATATTGAAAGTCAGCAATGAGGGGGAACGACTGATTTTTTAATCCGTTTCTTACACAACAATTTTCAAAATTTTCTTGATGTCTGATATATTAATATGAATATAAATTTTTTCTCGGTACATTTGGGCATCTCCAGCAGTCTCCATCAGACCAAATGAGCTACAATTTGGCAACTAATTATTGAGAACAAAATTACAAGAATTTGTAACACGATTTGTTGACACGAAATTATACATGAATTCAGCCTCGTAAGGCTTTTTGGGGGGTACATGGAGCAAGAACAATCGATTTTAAAGGATTTTTGCGAACCCTCTCTAAATTCAGTTAGCGATTTTAACATTTATACATGGATTAAGTTGATGTTAGGAAGTTACCTTCTTTCTCTAATCAACGCCATTTTATGTAGAGATTTCTTGTCTATCGTGATCAACTTCTTCTGAAGCTAGAGTTAGAGAATTACAATTTGGTAAGTAGATTGAATTGATGTTAGAGAAGTTCCTATTTGTGATTCTAACTATTTCAATGAATCGCTCACAATTTACAAAATGTTTATTTTTTAGTGATTCTCAAGATTTTTTTCACTCTCACAGCGCCTCCAAATTGAATAAATACATACATATATATATATATATATATATATATATATATATATATATATATATATATATATATATATATATATATATATCTGTTTGTGTATATAAATTTATCTACAGAAGTACTAAAATCCTCCATAATTATTCAAAATAAGACATTTATTTCTGATGCTTGTGAAAGTATTCTTAATCATTGTTCCCATTATATTATTATATGTTTTCATTACGATGTTATTATCATGAAATCTGTTACATAAAAGTTGCTCTAATGAGAATATTGTTTATATCCTACTAAATTCTGAATACACTTTTTCCTCCAGAAATGATCATTCTCTTAAATAGTTCTCATTTGCTCCCGAAGTAATATAAATAAATCCTAATAGAACTGATGCTGATTTTTTCTATAAACTTACTCGAACGTTAATTGATTTGATTGTTCCAGTTATTTGATACATAAATTATAGCGAAACGAACGTCATTCTAACCGAGTTTCCCGCGATGCTTCCTGTTTATTTTGTATTCGAGATACTAACTACATCCAGTTTCCTTTTCCCTGAAACATATTTGATCAATGCATAAAGACATGCTTAGCAATATGTTTTACTGAAATAACTGTTGGGCATCAATAATATCTGCGTTGGAAGTTTATTGCTTTTGCTGGATCATACATTTTTCCAACAATTTTATTTGGATCAATGATTAGCCTAATATTAATTATTTTAAGCTTAAGATTGATCTATATCTCATTTCTCGTGTAAATACGTAACTGTTGCACATACTTCTCGTGTTTGCGTTTTTGGTTTAGTTATTGTGAATTTTTTGATATTATTCTCAGTTCATTATTTCAAAATATATTTGTAAACCTCTTCTTTCATGCAAAGGTGTTTGAAGCTCAATTTTTATGGTGGAAAATGCCAAAATTTCATTCCCAATAATTGTTTCATAATGATATATTTCAGGCAATCTTAATTTTGTTTAAATGGATCCTTCAATGGTAACATCAATGTATATTTTCTTGAACACACTGTTGTACAGTTGTCAAAAATGAATGTCTCGAAAAACGTCACTGTTTCAGATTATAAGTCACCTATTATTTCTGATTGATTCTTGGTCCAAATATGTTGAACATCTTAACATGTCGGAATGTAATACAGAAAAACCTGAAATATCCGTTTGACAGAATCACCCCAATCCGAAAGCCATTGAGTCAACCCCTTCGTTTAGAATGCCCTACCATACCCGAGGTGCACCAAATAAATCCCAATTCTAAAAAGCTTTTAATTGTAAAATAACATAAAAAATATAACCCTTGCTGGCCCTATACCTGCATTGACACAATAGATCCAAATTATTGGGTGATCCCTTTATGACATAGCTATCGAGACGAATCAAATTAAATTTGGTGCAAACTTTTCCCAGCAAAACAAGAGAGGTTAGGTAAAGAAAGCGAATAGAAAAGGTAGAAAGGACATGGTTCGGATTTGTATCGAAGGTGGCTGTGAACAAAATGTCTCACAGTTTGACAGGATGAAAAGCCGGGCTGTTTTTACAATTACTGACTTTTGATTCAGTATTTCATTTCCATTGTGGTGTTATAATGTGTGAAAAGGGAATTACCGAACGGATTTACGGATTTCTTCATACCTCACTTCTCGATCTATAATAAATGAATTTTTTCTAGATCAATATGGCTGTACGATAACTGATGAAAGAAGGTCAATGATATATAGAAATTAAATTTTGAAACCGTTGGACGTTTCTGTTGATACAGTCTGTCGATAACAATAGTATTACTCCATATATGAAGCACCAAATATATATATATATATATATATATATATATATATATATATATATATATATATATATATATATATATATGTATATAAGGGTAAGTGGATGAGAGATGGACAACATTTTAATAACCCAAAAAT
>JARQZK010001488.1:12500-25000 GCA_030704885.1 Cynegetis impunctata | reverse complement strand
TATAACCAATTATTAATTTGCGTAAGTTTGATTCCTCCTGCATGTCCCCAAAACCGTTGCAGACGAATATGTTAAACAATAAAACTTCGGGAAAAAGAAACGTCTCCTTGTCAAAATAAATTTTTTTAAACGCATATAGCTGCAGAGCTTCGTAACTAAGATCATATTTTTCCATAATGTGAAACAAGAAAAATCTGCATAAAAGTAGAGGTGGTTTGAGAAAATTCATACTGTCAAGAAGCAGTGTCCTAACATCAATTTGATCCGTGAACTAATTTTCACGTTGCCATGTCAATTTAGTGATATTTTTGCAGAGCAAAAATCCTTTGACAATCGGTTTTACAGCTCCATAAACTCAAGAAAAAGCACTAGAAGGTTGAATTATCGATATGCTGTTAACAATTACTTTCCGCTCGAACATCTACCACTACTATCTTACCTAAACAAAGAACATTATTATTATTAAGTCTATAATTTTTGGGAAAATTCAACTAAAAACACAAACGATGGTCATATTTTCACTCAAATTTTTTTTTACATGCATTGTTAATTTGGTGGAACTCTGCAGGTGAGCCAAACTCTAAAACCCTTGAAAAACAAAGAAATCTCTACTTCATAAACAGAATGGTCAAAAAAAAGATTTGAATTTCACAAAAGATTTTGCCTCAACATAAACTCAATTCGTGTAAAATTTGTAACTCTCCTTCTCAATTTGGATGTTGTTTGGAAATCTTTCCAAGTTATAGAAGGTTTAGTATCATATAAGTTATTCATAATTTCACATATTTTGCCACCGATTTTTCGGTCCGTTCATGCGCCTTCCAGACATTGTTTTGAACTTTTACCGAATTCACCTTTATTTTGGTAGTTTTGTTGTATACCTGAATGTACCTGAAAAAAAAATATGAATATATATATATATATATATATATATATATATATATATATATATATATATATATATATATATATATATATATATATATATATATATATAGATATAATCTCTTGATAATTATTAGCAATAACAGGCTTGTTGAATCTCAAAAAACTCGATTTTATTAAAAAGTTGACGTTTCGCCACGACATTCGTGGCTTTATCAAAACTTTTGAAAAAATTGAAATTTCTTTGACATTTATTGATGTGAAAAAATTTGAATAGAAAAAGACTACTATGTTTCACTAAAATTTTTCGGCTGTGGCCGTTCTTTGTTATTTATTACGTGCTATTCAGTCCAATATTAATTCAAATCTGTTATTATTAGATGGTAAGGGAAACCACACAAACCTATACCCACGTAATGTTCGAAATAGGTTCAAATTATTTTGATTTTGAAAAGTCAAAGAATAAGGTACTATTTTTTTTTTTTTCAAAAATTTCTCATTGCGGCTGTGGCCGTCTTCAGTTATTAATTACGTGCTATTTAGTCCAATATCAACAGACAGGTCTGTTGATATTAGATGGGAAGGGAATCACAGAAACCTTCACCCACGTAATGTACAAAATAGGTTTAAAATATTTGATTGTTGTCTTTTAAAAGACATTACTTGAAATTTTGGAGATCACCATGTTCTAAACTATAATTTCTTTTCAGAAAAATTGAAAATTCTAGATGTTCAGATTTTGTCTAAGAAGATGAGTTGTTATGGTTAGAGTTTGTTTGTTGAATTATTTTGTTTTGATTAATGTTGTTTCTTAGAAAAATTAAAGAATCAAATCTGCGTATATTGAACTCAAATGTTTGATATCTGTTCTATCATTTACGACTTTATTTAAATTTTTTTGAATATGTAACATTTCTAAAATTTCTCTGCGTTTTTGATCTTTTTCTATTTCTAAAATTTTTGTGCTATTAAAGTTGAAAGTATGATTCTCATTGTTTTTATATTTTATTAGTGCTGTGGTTTGTGTTCTGGTATATTTGTGTGCTTTTAGTCTTTCTTCTAAATTTTGAAAAGTTTGTCCTATATATGATTTATTACAATTATTACAGGGTATACTATAAACAACATGAGATTTTTGCAGAAGAGGTGTTTTACTTTTTAATTTAGAATATATTTGTTTAATTTGATTTTGTGCGGTGTGGGCTACTTTAATATCGTGTGGATTTAAAATTTGAGAAATTTTATTACTTAAATGAGGAATATATGGGAGAGGAATATATTTTTTGTTAATATTTTCTTTTTTTGATGTTTCTAATGTGTTGTAAAGTTTATGAATTCTATTTTCAGTGATTTTCAGTATAAGTTTTATTGGGTAATCGTTTTTTATGAGTAATTTATGGACATCTTGTAATGTTTCATGTCTGTGTGTAGGTGAAGTAAGTTTAAGTGCTTTGTCTATATATCCGATTATTAAACTCTTTTTTTGTGACAAATGATGTGTACTGTTGTAGTTCAATGTTCTTTGTGTAAAAATTCCTTTTCTATGCCATTTTATGATAATTTCATTGTTTTTGTGTATGAGAGTAATATCAAGAAAATTTAATGTATTGTTCGTTTCTTTTTCTAGAGTAAATTGTAATTTTCTATTAAAGTCGTTGAATTTTTTGAGAATATCATCAATAAAATCTTCTGATGTTATTATAAGGCAATCATCAAACGTCAACTTTTTAATAAAATCGAGTTTTTTGAGATTCAACAAGCCTGTTATTGCTAATAATTATCAAGAGATTAGAAATTGTTCACAGGCAACAACAATTCGAATGAATAATTATTATAAATATATATATATATATATATATATATATATATATATATATATATATATATATATATATATATACAGAATGGCCCACCATATTCGCCTCGGTGTTTCTATGAGAAATGAAAATAGTGGGGAAGAGAATTATTTAGCACAGTCATATGTGGGTCCATGAGGAGCATATTTCAAAATTATTTTGAAACAATACAGGGTGACCCAATATATGGATTCAAAACCCACTTCCGTACTTCACTATTTACTTTGGATACAGTGTAATTGTTCATAATTCTCGATGAGAATACTACTAAAAACAAAATTTACGTTGAATATCCTCGTGTATTGTGGTGGTTTCTTATAGCATCACAGTACATTTATGCTAACTTATTCAACAATCAGAACCATTGCTGAATTGAGAATCCATACAACTCACTGAATTCAACGTATTCATTCGAAACGAATATGACGTCATTTCAATCGAGTTCATTTTACTTGCTCAATAATTGACCAAAATCCCCAGGCGCTTCTCCCCGTCACTTGCATCAATCCAGGCCGCAAGTACGACGTTGGGCCCTTTATTTCCTCCTCTATTTACATTTATAAAGGACCTCGGAAAATGATAATGGGGATTTTTGCCATCGCTATAAGTGTTCGCAAGTGGATTTGTATGAATGAATTCAGTACAGGGAAGATAGACTGGTGCGAGGTGTAATCAGTAGGAGGTTTGTTTGTTATGTCTTGCTGATGATGTGTTAGTAAAGAGATTAAGTCGAGTGAAGGGTTCCTCTTCTTTAGAATTCTTGCTTTTCACGGATTCACTGTTTGTGATTTTGATTATGATGAGTGCTCGTGGAGGTTGGTGCCCTTCACTGGCTCATATTACGACTATTCTCGCCTAGGAAGGATGTGTAAATGGAAGTCCTTATCGCTTTGAATATCATTCCATTCACAATTCGAAATGAAAGGGATTTGTTGTTGAGTACTCCAATTTACTGTATTCAGAAGTATCAAATAGAAGAATGGTTGTCTCGTAATATATAATTGCATGTTCTGCATATGCTCTGAAATCAAACATTATTCTCTTATTGGAATAAAGATCCTTTGCGCGGTTTGCAGTAGGAGTTGACTCGTTACGTCGCGTAACGATATATAAATTATATGGAACTTCCTCGGGATACAGCAACATATTGTTGTCGGCATGCTGTTAATGATAATATTGAATTATGACGTTATTTATGACGTTGACGGGATGCAATGAGTTCGGAATTCTCACCGAAAACATAAAATAGTGACGACACAAAAATCTTGTCATTCTCCATGAGAATTTTTCGAATATAGTAATTTAAAGGAGCACATCTATAAAAGTTCAATATATCAATAGAAACAATCAATATATATTTATGTATATATATATATATATATATATATATATATATATATATATATATATATATATATATATATATATATATATATATATATATATATATATATATATATATATATATATATATATATATACATATATGTTTTTGTGAATTATAATATCTTAATATTGCAGTTTAATAATGAAGATTGGACAAATGGTAACTGCAACAAGTATGTGCCACTTAGAGAAGTAAGTTAATGAAATTTTATAACTTGATACACGTATTTAGTGTTCACATATGTTCAATGTGAATGAGATTTTAGTGATTACTATTTAAATACATTAAATAGAGACAATAGTAAAATCACATGTTCAGCATCACAAAGAGTATGGAGAGAGTACATAATATCGTGAAATATATTTATATAAATATATATATATATATATATATATATATATATATATATATATATTTATATATATATATATATTTGTTTATAAAAATATATAACAAGTACCATCTAAGGTAGATGTACGATGCTTCGTGAACTCTTATAACCAGCTCCGCTAGGAGGTTTGTTCGATTAGTTTCAAATAAATGTCCTAGTTTCACTTAATTTAATATATATATATATATATATATATATATATATATATATATATATATAGGTATTTATAGGTATTTATAGATATTTATGCATTGTTGCCTTTTTGTTCATTCAAAAAGGGTTTGTAGAGAAAAGGTTTTACTGGGGGTGATTACTGTTCCCAGGCCTAGCGTTATAAAATGTTCAATAGATAATAAAAAAATTGAAGCAGAACCCCAATAAAACATTTCATTTTATAGTTTTATATTGCTGCTAAATTGAAG
Organism: Cynegetis impunctata; assembly: GCA_030704885.1. Taxonomy (NCBI): domain Eukaryota; kingdom Metazoa; phylum Arthropoda; class Insecta; order Coleoptera; family Coccinellidae; genus Cynegetis; species Cynegetis impunctata. The sequence continues at coordinate 20,059 of JARQZK010001488.1, read as the reverse complement.
GAAGAAACTCCTAATAAATTCCACATAATACTGTAAATACAAATCCCATTTTTAAATTGTAGTTACTAATCAGTTTCTTCGATAATTATTATATTCCACAGATAAATTTTTCATTCGGTTGATAGTTTTCAGAACTACCAGAAGATTATTTATCTGCTTTCATTATCAGACTTATTTTCCCCGAAAATAATAGGCTCAACAGTATTGACAGTCAATAGTGAAGGGCGGAAGTGGTAATTAAATCGATTTTTGTATGTCAATGGCCTTATATAAGAGTTCTGCTGTTCACGCGTTTTTTTTTAAATTCTTTCACTTGAATTGTAATTTTCAAATTTTGGAACATTCATAAATAATGATTGATAATAGGGAATTATTCAATATGAAAATATAAATTAGTTTTTTCTATGATACCATTTTGAGAACTGAAGAGATAATTATTGCGAGTATACAATTAATTTTATTTCAAATATTTGAAAAATATGAGCGCGATGGTAACACTCTTTCAATTAACGAAAATGAAAAATGATCCATAAATAAATTGAAAGTAATTAACAACTGGTTAAACCAAGGAAAAATGTAATTCATGTGACATATATATGCAAAACGTAGAAAGCTACAGAAAATACGTAATTGCCAGCTACATATATTACATACTTTATGGTATACAGAAGAACTTTATCCAATTAGGGAAGAATAGATATAATTTCTGAAGGAACTTAACCTACCTGACTGAGAATTAATAAAAAAAATCGAAGAATGTATATATTAAAAAAGAAATCTTACTTCCAGACAGGCTGGCGACCCTGATATTAACCAGTGGTTGATAAAGTAACACCTGAGAATGTCCCAGTGCCCCCTACTGTGAAATGAAATGAACGCCGATAGAATAATATTCAAAATAGATTTAATCCACCGATAAAACAAACAATTTTCAATCTACATTATTCGATAATGTCCCCACATGCATCACATTGAAGATAAAAGTGTAATATTAATGAGCAAAACCCTCTTTTATTGAAATATATATATATATACATATATATATATATATATATATATATATATATATATATATATATATATATATATATATATATATATATATATATATATATATATATATATATATATATATATATATATCCTCAGGTGCAAAAAAAACGCAAAAAGTTAATATTTGGTAATATTTGAGAAGTCATAGTTTTTTTATTTATAGTTCAATTTTGAAAATTTTTTCAGAAAACTGTAGATGAAATATTTAGTTTCAACTTGCACATTCAGTCTTTTGTTAAAAGCTGCCTCATTAGTTATTCTACAGGGTTAATAAGAAGTTTGTTGTTGAACCCTAATTTCAAAACACCCTGTGGAATAATCTCGTGGTCAGATTCTTTCAAAATACCAGTTATTCTCAAGAATCATTTCTTTTCAACATTTTGTTTTTTATTTCATGCCTTTAAGTGCACTAGTTCATTTTAATAAGAGAGAAAAGATCTCCAAACAACAGTTTACCCAATTTTAAGAACTGTTAATTTTTGACGAGATGGCTTTGCTTATTGTGCCATAATCTCAGTTTGACAGCTCAGTTTATGAATCCAGCAATAAGAAAGCAACAATATATTGTTAATTTATAATAATAAGTATGCAGAATTGTTCTATGCAAGTTTATTCAATGCAAATTAAAAATCAAACTATACGATAAACGAGTTTCGTTCAGTAATTCAGGAAGAATTGCAAATATTCCTCAAAATGCTATTCGTCACCTTATTGAAAGATATGAACCGACGTATGCAGGCAGTAATAAGAGCTAGAGGTGGTAATACAAAATATTAATCTAAATTTTTTGCAAAAAGTACGTTTCTTCAGGTTATTTAAGATGCAGATGAATTGGTTTGTTTTGAAGTTTGTTTTTTGATTTGAATTGAATAAATTTGCATAAATAAATTTTTGCTTATTATTATAAATGAACAAATATATTGTTGTTTTCTCATTGCTGGATTCATAAACTGAGCAGTCAAACTGAGATTATGGCACAATAAGCAAAGCTATCTCGTCAAAAATTAACAGTTCTTAAAATTTGGTGAACTGTTGTTTGGAGATCTTTTCTCTCTTATTAAAAATGAACTAGTGCACTTAAAGGCATGAAATGAAGAACAAAATGTTGAGAAGAAGTGATTCTTAAGAATAACTGGTATTTTGAAAGAATCTGACCACGAGATTATTCCACAGGGTGTTTTGAAATTAGGGTTCAACAACAAACTTCTCATTAACCCTGTAGAATAACTAATGAGGCAGCTGTCAACAAAAGACTGAATGTGCAAGTTGAAACTGAATATTTCATCTACAGTTTTCTGCAAATATTTTCAAAATTGAACTATAAATAAAAAAACTATGACTTCTCAAATATTACCAAATATTAACTTGTTGCGTTTTTTTTGCACCTGAGTGTATATATATATATATATATATATATATATATATATATATATATATATATATATATAGAGAAACATCCATCATACAGATGTATAAAATCTTCAACCAGCTCCCAGATGAAACAAAGAAAATTAATCATTTGAAGGAATTTAAGGAAAAGTTATAGATATGCCAACCTCATTAGAACCATAGGACAATACTCACTGAATGAATATCTAGAGTAAGGGGAAAATGAGGATAGAACAGTTACAATATTTGCGTTAGAGGGTTGTATTCATTTGTGACGTTATTTTCGATTCTCTGTGGGTTGTATAATATATGTATATATATATATATATATATATATATATATATATATATATATATATATATATTATATAAATATATATATATATATATATATATATATATATATATATATATATATATATATATATATATATATATATATATATATATATATTTATATATATATATAAATATATATATATATATATATATATATATATATATATATATATATATATATATATATATATATATATATATATATATATATATATATTTATATATATATATATTTAATTATATTTATAAATATATATATATATATATATATATATATATATAGTTATATATATATATATATATAAATATATGTATATATGTATATGTATATGTATATATATATATAGGGTGTCCCACGACGATTAAGACAGGGAATAGCTCAGAACCCGAGAGTAGTAGAGAATTATGATTTTGGGGTTGTAATTTAAAGTGGTTGGTGCGGCTGTTTTTGAAGTTATGTTTCCCAATGAGCTTTTTGTTGTCGGTCACGTGACATCAGATTCAAACTTATTAATGAGACAACCTGTATATTTTTGCATTTATATGTTCCTTTCGGGATAACGATTCCAACAATTCATTTCACTTGTGGTCTCAAACGATCAATTTAAGAACTACAGGTACTTCACTATCCTTTTTCTCATGACGATTATGACTAACGTCTGAAACGAGCAAAGAAAAAATTATTTGAGTTTAGGGTCATCCTTGTTATATTATGTAGTTATATCTAGTGACTATGAATGACAGTTGTCAATCAATAGAGAAATAATAAAGTCTCTCTTATCTTCTGCAACCGTATTTATTATCATAACATGGCGCAGTCGGTATCACGAATTTAATTATAGTCCTGAATAAGTAAACGAAGTAGTGCAAACATGCCCAAGAGGAAGAATTGCGAAACTTCGAAGGACAAGATGAAGCATGTGGAAGATTCAATTGCAGCAACACAAGATTCAGTTAAATCTCTAGAAAATAATATTTATGAGTTAAACAAAAATTTTCAAGAAAAATTGGATAGATTAACTGCATTTATGGAAAAAATTGACATTGAAGGTACGTCAAATAGTGTTTCTAATAGGAAAGTTGATCAAACTATTGAGTCCAAAGAAATAGTAAATATTATGGACAAAAATATTGATCAGAATCAAGAAACTACTCGTACAAGGTTATGTCTCTCTTCTGCAATACCAGGACCTGAAAAACTAGTTGATTCTCTGACATATGCACAATTTAGAGATTGGAGAACAAAATTTGAAAATTACTCAAAGTTCCAAGCTGTGGAGAACGTCCCAGAAAATCAAATGGTAGCATTACTGATGAATTTCTTTTCTCAAGAAGTAACAGATATTGTAAAGTTAATTTTGAAAATTAATGTAAATGAAGCAAAATTGCAAGAAATTTTGGATGGTATCAAAAAATACTTCAGACGTAAAGAAAATAATCGAATTCGAACAAGTCAATTCATGAATCGTAGACAAGAACCAGGTGAGTCATTCATATCATTTTATAGAGAGAAAGTGAAACTTTTTCAACTATGCGACCCCTGTACACATTGTTATGAAAGAACTCTAACAGATCATATTATAGAAGTATTATTCGATTCAGAAATTAGACGAAAATGTAGATCATTATCGGATACTATCAAATTAGAAGATATCATCAAAATCTGTGAATCGGAGGAAATTGCACAACGAGAAGAAAAACAGTCTCAATTGTTTAAAATCAGTAGTAAAAATGAAGTACCAAAAAAATGTCCGAGATGTTCTCAAAATTGGCATAAATATTTACGTTTGTGTCCAGCTAAGAATAACATATGTTTTAAATGCGGATTGAAAGGACATTTTTCGGAGTATTGTCAAAAGAAGAATATTTCAAATATCGATATACAAAAAGATAAATCATTAGATTTAACTTACGTGTCTGTATCCAGAGTGAATTATAACTATGAAATGAATCGTTACATTGAAATTTCAATTCAAGTTGTAGGTTTCCGAAAACAGTTAAAATACAGAGCGACACCTGATACAGGTGCAGAGGTTTGTGTAGCAGGAGAAAAGTTTCTAAATTCGATGGAAATAGCAAGATCTCAATTAACAACATCTAAAATCAAGCTGAATTCTGCTGTTGGTTCAAGTATAATGGTTTTAGGTTCATTGGAATGTAAAATTACTTTCAGGAACAAAACATCAAATATAACCTTATATATTTGCCAAAACGTGAAAGAAATTTTGATTAACAGACAGGCTATGATCGATTTGAAAATCATTTATGAAAATTTTCCAGAACCAATAGATAGCGAAATTTCAGTTAAGGCATTATCTATTGATAGTAATTTATCAGAAGATCCAAATCCTAATGAAATTGAAATAATTCGTGAGAAGTTAATGAAAGAATACTCAGATGTATTCAATACTGAAAATGAATTAAAAGTTATGAATGGTAAACCAGTACATATTCATTTAAAAAGAGATTATGTTCCTTTCTCAATATCATGTCCTAGAAAAACTCCATATTCATGGAGAGAAAAGGTAAAGGATGAACTTGAGTCAATGATACAAAAAGGTATAATTAAACCGAGTGGAGATTGTCCTACAGATTTTGTGAGTCCATTGGTAGTGGTTCAAAAACCCAATGGAGATATAAGAATTTGTGTGGATTACACAAAACTCAATAAATTCATCAAGAGACCAGTTCATCCTTTTAAATCGCCGTGGGAAGCTGTATCTAACATACCAAAAAATTGCAAATTTTTCTCCACATTAGATGCAAAATCTGGATATTGGCAATTACCTTTAGACATTTTTAACTCCATGTGGTCGATTCCAATTCTTAAGAGCTCCGATGGGTTTAATAAGTTCTGGTGACGAATACTGCAGACGTGGGGATGAAGCATTAGCTGGCCTCCAAAATATTGAGAAGGTAGTAGACGATATAATAATTTTTGAAAAAAATTTCAGATCACATGTATTGAAAGTTATTGAGGTATTAGAACGATGTAGAAAGATGGGAATAACTTTAAATGTAGAGAAATTTATGTTTGCCAAACAAGAGGTTCCATATGTGGGTTTCATTTTGAATGAAAACGGAATAAAAGCGGACCCAAAGAAAATTTCATCAATAAAAAATTTTCCAAAACCCGAAAACATTTCAGATCTCAGATCGTTTCTTGTATTAGTGAATCAGTTAAGCCCATTCACACCTGCACTAAGTACCTTGACAAGTCCATTGAGGAATTTGTTAAAAAAAAAAATACTTTCATATGGAATAATGATCACACCTCAGCATTCAGAAAAATTTGCGATACATTGACTTCACCGCCAGTACTTGCACAATATGATCCAGAATTGCCCACTGCACTTCATACAGACGCATCTCGTTTGAATGGTATAGGATATATTCTCATGCAAAAACATGAAAATGATACATGGAAATTTGTACAATGTGGTTCAAGATACATTTCAGAGACTGAATCTAGATATGCAATGATAGAAATTGAATTATTAGCTATAGTTTGGTCCATTAATAAATGTAAGATTTATTTGAAAGGTTTGGAAAATTTCAAAATTATAACTGATCATAAACCTTTAATTACAATTTTGAATGATTCAACAATAGATTCTATAGAGAATCCAATACTTCAAAGATTGAAAGAAAAACTAATTGGATATAGTTTTTCAGCCGAATGGGTGAAAGGAAAATGTCATTTCATAGCTGATGCTCTTTCACGCCATCCAATCTCAAAACCAAATAATGAAGATTTATTGGCAGAAGATACATCAGAGCATATGAGATCATTTGTTGTACAGCAAATATCTATTGCCGATGATACAGATCCCATGACAAGATCCTCGCATTTACAAGATCCTATCCTCGAAACTATCAAAGATATCGCACGCAGGGATGAAGATTATCAAAGTTTGAAACATTTGATCAGGAGTGGATTTCCAAGAACTAAAAGTGAACTTGAAAATAGTTTCAAACCATATTGGAATATACGAGATGAGTTATCATTTGAAGATGATCTGATCATTAAAGGATCTCAAATTATAATTCCGAAAATGGCTCGTAAAATGGTATTGGAACGACTTCACGATTCACATCAAGGAATAGAACGCACCAGACGAAGAGCAAGACAAACAGTTTACTGGCCTGGTATAAATAATGAAATATCTAATATGATTGAGAATTGCGAAAATTGTCAAGTTCTCCGACCTTCTGAAAGGAAAGAACCCTTTATGGGCGAACCCAGTCCAATATTTCCATTTCAAGACGTGTCTACAGACTTGTTTTCATATGCAGGTTATCACTTTATGGTATATGCCGATCGCTTCTCAGGATGGCCAATCGTTTGTCATTATGGCAGAAGAGATCCTGATACAAAGAAAATTATTAATACTTTGAGGACTTTGTTTCCGGACACCGGTATTCCAATTCGATTAAGATTAGATAATGGACCTCAATATAATTCTTATGAATTTAAAAAATTCTTAGATAGATGGAATGTGTCTCATGTAACATCGTCTCCATATTATCCTCAGAGCAACGGACATGCAGAAGCCAACGTGAAAGCAACAAAGCATTTAGTAATAAAATGTTTTGAATGCGGAAATTTGAATGAAGAAATATTCTATGCCGGTTTACTTGAATTGAGAAACACTTCCCGAGAAGATGGACAATCTCCAGCTCAAGTATTGTATGGTCGTCCAATTAGGTCTTTACTTCCAACAAATTTGAAATTTTTTACTAGAGAATGGCAAGAAAAAGCCAATTGTTATGATGGA
>JARQZK010001488.1:0-10000 GCA_030704885.1 Cynegetis impunctata | reverse complement strand
TCAGGCCTGTGCCTTTATTTGACTTGTTCATATATTTCGCAAGAACAAACCAATTAGGTTTGGCAAACCGATTTTATCATGTGATCTTTATTTTCTGGGAAACCAAAAAAACAAAATAGATCTTTATTATTTGTAGATTTTTTTTAAAGTAGACTAGTTTTGAGTAAAGTAATTATCGAAAATATGATTGATGTCATTTTAAAGATAAGATTTTGGCCAAGAAACATTAAATGAATAAAGTCAATCATGGACCCGCTCATGGAAGCAGTAGATTACATGCCTAAACTTTGGACTTCTTAGCCCTTATCCGATCAGTGTAACCAAATTTAAGATAGTAAACCTAGGAAGTAGAGAAAACACATACCAAATATGACATTTCAAGTACACTAAATGTATTGCAAAAGTTACTACTTGTTAGAAAACGTCTGAAATTTGTTAATTAAATTTTTTCTTTAAACACTTCAAAATGCCTTTTACTGGTAAAAAAAAATTGAGAAAAATGCCTCAAATATCCCACAGGCCGAATATTTTTCTCCAAAAAAATCTTTTTAAGGATATATTAACTAACGCAACAAGTTTTTCGTCTTTAGCTTTATCTAAGTTGATCGAGAGAAAATGAGATACTTATTTGAGTTCATTTCATAGTCACGCGTTCAATTACAAACAACTTTTTTCTAAATACACGCAGTGTAGTGATTCAGGAAATATGTTATCCAGTTTATCTATTTAAATGCATTCTAAATTTACAAATCCAACGACTGATAATGAACTCTCAACTTCTCACCTTTTGTAGTGTTTTTTGTTCACTGAATAGTCGATAAGCCGAGAGAGGTTAATTCACTAGTAATAATTCAATGATGTAATTAACCCAGCACCAATACTTTTTTTTACAATTTTTACCTACACACAGCAATAATTTTAAGCTGTGGGTAAAAACTTATATCCCTAATAACCATGACAGATCAGAAGCATGTGACCTATTTATTTCCTTCTGCTATTTACATTTTACATCTCAATCGAACCATTAACACTTCATTTTAAACTTAACCCACCCTACAAAAGGCATAAATCGTGTTTTAAAAATGTACGCCCAAACGTTAGAATGGGATTTCTAGACCATGAATAGTTTTTGTGCACAAAAAATTCATTGTTGGACGAAGGAAACATAACAGACGTTCAAAAAGATGAAAAGAAAGGCCCGAAGGGTTGAAAAAATACAATTCGTTACGGTGGAAAAAAATGATCCGCGAACCAATTTTGTATTCATTTGGGGTACCTTAACCCCTCTAAATTCGATTTATAGGTATGGATTCCCATAAACGGCCTTGTAAAATGAACAAATCATCATTAACATAACAGTATCGGATATATTTATTCCGATTGTAACGATTGAATGGTTTTGGCCATATCCGATCTGATTTTAAAAATATTCAATCATTTTGGGGCGTGCGCAGCAATATTTCCTACGAAGTCAATTCTATAGAGATCACTTATCCAGTTGTATTTATTCAGATGAATTACCGATTGAACATATGTTTGATTTCGGTTCGAATAAAGTATCAATTTCATTATTAGAATTTTAAAGTAGATTCAACGGTTTCGAATCCTTTTTCAATTGAAAACCTAAAACGATTTTATTCATTATTTCAAATTTCAACTACGTTATATCCGAAACTCGTCTCAGGCTATATTATTTCAACGTTGCAGTAATGTATGTTAAATGAATAACGGGAATATATATACATATATATATATATATATATATATATATATATATATATATATATATATATATATATATATATATATATTTATATATTTATATATATATATATGTTAAATACTGGGATAGATTACACAAATAACAATAACTATTTAGACCAATTCCGTTTATTGCTCCATACGTTAACAACTTGTTCATACGTTCAAGCATACACGACGACTCCCCTGACTTGACTGTCCTCTCCTGCGCAGTAGTTTCCTACTGCTGCATTGGTAAGGCGCATGACTGCTTGTACCACTCGTCCGTCCTGACGTAACAAATGATGGGGAGCGTAAAGGGGGTGTATAGGGATATCGTTAACACGGCCATCCTGTGATAAGTGCGTCCTCGCACTGTCCATCTGTAAGCACAAAGTACGAAACAGAATTTTCGTTATACCAAAATCAACCGATTTTTTTTAATTTTTTCCTTTTTTGACAAATTTGTGTTGCCACTTTTGCATACTTCACGTCATATTTGAGTTTTTATAGTTTTTTCTATATTATATAATAGGATATAACATTTTCTATTTATTGCCACAAATTATGTAATGTAATGGTACCTACTACCTCTAAAACGGTTTTCGATATAATATAACATTTTTTATTCATTTTCACAAATTATGTAATGTAATGGTACCTACTACCTCTAAAACGGTTTTCGATATAATATAACATTTTTTATTCATTTTCACAAATTATGTAATGTAATGGTACCTACTACCTCTAAAACGGTTTTCGATATAATATAACATTTTTTATTCATTTTCACAAATTATGTAATGTAATGGTACCGGCTACCTTTAAAAAATACTGATACTACCATTCATTAAAACATACTGAAACTAACCTTTTTTTTTTCAAACAGAGTGGAATCACCACCTCTTTATATAATTTTTTTTTTTTTTTTTTAACATTTTTTTTTTTTTTTAACAGAGTGAAATCATCACCTCCTTACCTTTTTTTTTTTCAAACAGTGGAATCACCACCTCTTCACTTTTTTTTTTTTTTTTTTAAACAGAGTGAAATCATCACCTCTTTACTTTTTTTTTTTTTTTTTTTTTTTTTAAACAGAGTGAAATCATCACCTCTTTTTTTTTTTTTTTTTTTTTCAAACAGAGTGAAATCATCACCTCTTTACTTTTTTTTTTTTTTTTTTTTTTTCAAACAGTGAAATCATCACCTCTTTATTTTTTTTTTTTTTTTTTTTTAAACATAGTGAATTTGCCACTAACCCATTTTTTTTCACCATGCATGACATTCAGAAAGCAACAATAATAAATTTAATACATCTGTATTACATCGCATTTTATAAACTTCGGACCGCATTGCAATTATTCACCTAACTGACAAATTATTCAAAACGAATCAATAATAAATGTAATTCATCTGTATTACAATGCATTTAGCAAACTCTATTCTGCATTGAAATCATTCACATAACTTATAAATTATTCAAAACGAATCAATAATAAATGTAATTCATCTGTATTACAATGCATTTAGCAAACTCTATTCTGCATTGAAATCATTCACATAACTAATAAATTATTCAAAACTTAAATACTGGGATAGATTACACAAATAACAATAACTATTTAGACCAATTCCGTTTATTGCTCCATACGTTAACAACTTGTTCATACGTTCAAGCATACACGACGACTCCCCTGACTTGACTGTCCTCTCCTGCGCAGTAGTTTCCTACTGCTGCATTGGTAAGGCGCATGACTGCTTGTACCACTCGTCCGTCCTGACGTAACAAATGATGGGGAGCGTAAAGGGGGTGTATAGGGATATCGTTAACATATATATATATATATATATATATATATATATATATATATATTTATATATTTATATATATATATATTTATATATATATATATATATATATAGAGCCACTTACATTAATTTGCTAGTTTATGAACAGATTTTGTTGGTTATTTTATTTTTACGTGGCAACACTGATTTCCCGTCACCCACAAACATTTTACAGTCCTTCGAAACCAACGGACGCCGGCACATCCAGTCAAAGTTTTTGGCACCAAAAAGTATGTATTTTGCTTCACTTGACTTGTTTTTTGGTATGTTATTGTAAATAAATAAAGGTAAATGGAATGAAGATTGAGTTTGTGCATACATTTGGCCTTGCAACTGCGTGAAAACTATGCCGCAAAAGCTTTGATATTGTTTTTATTTTAAAGGTTATATTTTTTCAAAGAATAAGTTATGAAAGAGCCGGGTGAATGGGCCTTGAAATAGCCTGCTCTTTGATAACCGGCTCTTTCATAGCCCTGGATTTGAATTGAGTAAATAATATCAAATATTAATAAATATGCATTTTTTTTCTCATATTACATTATTATTACCATCTCCCCGTTTAAATTCTACCCCTACTGTTGCGATTCCGAGTACTTCTAGGCAACAAATTATATCAACGGAAATGATGAAACCATTTTCTAAAGCAGGACGCGCTCTACGTCTACCGTCATGACAACTGTCACTCCCGAAAAGAAAAACTTATAAGAGAAAGAGGGTAATATAAAGAAACCAAAAATTATTATTAAAAAAAATTACCACAAAACAGTCTATAAAAACCCTTAAGAAAACTCCGTACTGCAAGATGACTGAATCGTAATTATGGCTATCGTATTCGCTGAAGTGAGAAAAAAGGTTGCTAGGAGCAGAAAAAACTCAAAAATAAATGAAAATAGCGATGATCATATGAAAACAGTGATCAAGATTGAAGTTTCAGTGCAAAATTTGATTTGTCTGATTGGGCCCATGAATCCTGTGGCATTAAGGGAAAAAAATTTTAAAAAGACATGTTTCTTATTTTAAAAAAACTACAATATATACTACAAAGTTCCTAAAACTTCTGAATATATAATAGGTATGACAAAATATTTTGTCGATTTTCAGCAATAAGAGGTCATTTCAGTTTTAAAATTGACTTTATTCACTAGTTCAGATTTCGTTACGAAATTCGCGTCAAAAATTTTGGAAAATATTACAAATTTTGTGAAGAAACGTTAATTGTTTAATAAACTCGTACGAGTTTATAATATATATATATATATATATATATATATATATATATATATATATATATAAGAAAGAGGAAGTCTTTGCTGACCAGTTAGGATAAAGCTATGAGAAAATTCGTTGGGTACGCAGCATGCAGGAAGTATACTCTTATAACACTTTTTCCAATATTTCGACAATGTTTATTGTCATCATCAGGGAATGCTACAAAATTATTACAAAGTGAAACTAGGACATATAGTGGAAAAAGAACAATTGACTTACAGTGTCCATGAGATTGTATGCAAAGATCTTAAAACAAATTTAATCTTGACGTTAACAACAAAAGTGCACATGTTCAGAACAAAGTCAGTGAATAACTTATAATTGCCATCATCACCAAATTTGAACAATTAAAGGCAGGAACAAACAGTCACATTAAAATTCAAATTATTGTACAATTATTATTAAAACACTACATCATACCGGAATCACATCGTCGGCATGGAAAGTGAAATGAAATTAAAAATATATAACCAAAAAGTGAGGCTAAAGTGAGAACACAGAAAAGGTGAAACACGCCCAGGACCGAATTCTCTTACTCTTACACATCAGAGCACAGAAAGATATCATATCGCCAATGTGTCATCTCCCACCAAAAAGGGAAAAATGCATTTTCCGAAAGCTGAACATAATTAAATTAAACAAAACCGAAAGATACACATGAAAAATTATTATGATGAAAAACGTTATTTAAATTTTAGGAAACCATAAAGAGAGGTTAATTATAAAAAGGATCAAAACTGTTTAAAGTGAAACATAAAATTAAAATCTCAATTTAATCAAGCAATAGAGAAGGAGTTTGAAACTCTTACGTTCTGAGGATACTGATCCAAGTGCAATAAGAATGAATATATCTCACTTAGATGCTTAATATCAGTCTTTTTGTTAACACACGAGGATGACTGCGAAATGATATAAGATATATATATATATAGATATAGATATAAGAGACTTTTTCTGGAAATGGCCTTCATTTCGCAGTCATCCTCGTGTGTTAACAAAAAGACTGATATTAAGCATCTAAGTGAGATATATTCATTCTTATTGCACTTGGATCAGTATCCTCAGAACGTAAGAGTTTCAATCTCCTTCTCTATTGCTTGATTAAATTGAGATTTTAATTTTATGTTTCACTTTAAACAGTTTTGATCCTTTTTATAATTAACCTCTCTTTATGGTTTCCTAAAATTTAAATAACCTTTTTTATCATAATAATTTTTCATGTGTATCTTTCGGTTTTGTTTAATTTAATAATGTTCAGCTTTCGGAGATTTTTTTTTCCTTTTTTGGTGGGAGATGACACATTGGCGATATGATATCTTTCTGTGCTCTGATGTGTAAGAGTAAGAGAATTCGGTCCTTGGCGTGTTTCACCTTTTCTGAGTTCTCACTTTAGCCTCACTTTTTGGTTATATATTTTTAATTTCATTTCACTTTCCATGCCGACGATGTGATTCCGGTATGATGTAGTGTTTTATTAATAATTGTACAATAATTTGAATTTTAATGTGACTGTTTGTTCCTGCCTTTAATTGTTCAAATTTGGAGATGATGGCAATTATAAGTTATTCACTGACTTTGTTTTGAACATGTGCACTTTTGTTGTTAACGTCAAGATTAAATTTGTTTTAAGATCTTTGCATACAATCTCATGGACACTGTAAGTCAATTGTTCTTTTTCCACTATATGTCCTAGTTTCACTTTGTAATAATTTTGTAGCATTCCCTGATGATGACAATAAACATTGTCGAAATATTGGAAAAAGTGTTATAAGAGTATACTTTCCTGCATGCTGCGTACCCAACGAATTTTCTCATAGCTTTATATATATATATATATATATATATATATATATATATATATATATTATATATATATATATATATATATATATATATTATATATATATATTATATATATATAGATATATATATATATATATATATATATATATATATTTTGATATATATATATATATATATAATACATATATATATATATATATATATATATATATTATATATATATAATATATATATATATATATATATATATATACCTAATAATATTTCAGTATTTATGTATATTCACACGTGTTGCATTTTCATGTTTGAAACAAAGTAACCACTGTTCCTCAAAATTGTGAAAATTTTGCTCTATATTATTCAATACAAGCAATTCGTATTTTCCGAAACTTTTGAACATAATATGATCTTCAGAAATCACTAACCTAGTGATCATCAACCGCTGCCATGTCTAAGACTTGACCATTCGCTATCAGAATATTACGAATATTAGAGGGTTCTCAGAATAGGTTAAACATCTGCAAACGACAATATAACAATGCGATATACATTTTTAACCGAAATACTTCCCTAATTCCATTTCTCCGAAGGTCCAATATCCCTTCGAATACTCTGTGAGGGTGGTTTAGGAAAGAAATCGGATTTTTCAAGCCCACTTCCACTCGCATAATAGCTTTTTGGTACAAATACTACATACAATATCCAATTTTTCAAAGGATTCCCTTTCATTCTATTCCCACTGTTCACCTGAATAGGAAAGCTCTTGTTATTGATATTGTTATAATTTGTTATATATTTTTCTTTAATATTAGGTAAGGGGTTGTTAATAATGCCAAATCTGTGGGTTTTGTACGGTCTTTTAATTCTTCACATTTGTCCAATAATCAGATTTTGGTTGGTGTTTTGTTAGAGCTGAATAAGCGGTTTATAGTTTACCACACAGTATACTATATATCAGACTTTTATTTTCTCAGTCTAAGAGAACTTCATAGCTCACTTACTCAATAAAAATTGTTTTCGGTTCCTAGGAAGGAGAAAAAATAATCAAAATCACATTGTGCTCAAATAAATTTAATCTTTGCATCAATTTCAAATACATGCTATATCTTATAGCTTCTTCAAAGATATATATCTTTTGCTTGTATTGAAACAATGGTTGAAAATAACAATTTACACATTTATTATAAGAAATAACGCCTGACGCACGTTTCGGTGGAACTTCACCTTCTTCATTAGCATCTGAAGAAGGTGAAGTTCCACTGAAACGTGCGTCATGTGTTATTTCTTATAATAAATGTGTAAATTGTTATTTTTAACCATTTTTTCAATATGTTTATTAATTTATACCAAGTATCGGCCCAATCAATCCAAAATCTTTCGCTTATTACCAAACCGTACAACATTTGCATGTTCAAATTTCTTTCGACAACTATTGAGACTCACATTTCATCAGATTAATTTCATGAACCGCCCAAGAAAAGTAAAAGCAGCATTTAGATTTTGGTACTTTTATCGCAGTATTTTGAAATTGAAAATCTGCAAATTTTTAATTTCCACCCCATTTTATGCCTCAAACAATAACTCAACAGTTCTTACAACAACACAATAGTTATATGAAACAGTCCCCTACAAATTCGAAAGAAGTTTCTAATTTTCTATTCATCTATATTCAGTTTCATAAGTAAAACAAAACATATAGTATAAATTGATTGAACTAAACACAAATAAATCCATCAAACATTACTGAATGTAAAACTTGATATATTTTTGTAATGTTTTGATATTGGAAAAATTTATGTAAAGGACAATAGATTGAATAATAAAATCCTTGTTGAACTATGCAGCCATATTGCTTTTCAAATCATATGTTTCAATTGTGATAGTTCCTAAATAACTATTCTTGGAATAGTACTTGTACACAACAAAAATAAGTGTGGATTGTCCATATATGCGAATACCGTTGGTTTCAGGGTAGATTTTGAAGATATTAAGATTCTGCAAAAAAAACTAATTAACAAAATATAGTAAATATGAAATGTTGAATATCTATAAATATTGGGCAGGTTGGCAAATATGAATAAAAAGACAGACACAAGAAATAAAGCATCATCTATTCATATTGACAAATACACTGGCATTATGGAATATCATTCTTGGCAATCCATGTCTGTGATGCAATATGCTGTTATTTTTAAATATTTACATAAAACATATAACAACAATAATCGTACTGTTTATCGAATGTAGCAGTTTTGCAATGGTTTTTTAATAACCTCAACGTCGGTAAGGAAACTGACATCATGTTGAGGTTAACCGTATTTCAATGAAAAAACAGTAAATATATTACGAAAGATTGGAGTAGATAAAACAATATTTATAAATAGGCACTTGAAATAGAATTGAATAGGTACTCGTTGCTATTTAGTAAGTGTAACATAAGTCATAAATCAAAGAGATAGTAAGGGTCCGGCATTGAAACTTTCCTTTTTTAAAGGTGAAAAATAAAAGTATAATGTCTACATTTTTATTTTTTTTTTATTATTAGTATTGAGCATTAACATGGGAAGTTTTCAAATTAAGATGTCTTAAAAAGCATATTTGACAAGTGTCCTGCCGTTGCTGTCGATGCATTGTTGTAGCCGATTTCTGAAGTTGATGTAGACTCTTTCGAGCATTGCAACCGGTATATTGGGCTATCTCGTGGCAAATATTGTTTTTCAATTCTTCGCACTGTTGCAGGACGGTTGTTATAGACTTCAGATTTAAGGTAGCCCATAGAAAAAAATCACATAGGGCTAAATCTAGCGAGCGGGCGGGCCACGGTATGTCACCCTGTTGGAGATAAGTCGCCCTGGAATATTTTTCCCTCATAAGAGCCATCGAATTCGTGATGTGTGGGCCGTGGCCCTATCTTGCTAAAACCATACTTCGCCTATAGCCATATTTTCAAGAGTTGGCAGAAAGAAGTTGTTAATCATTGCCACATAAACGCTCAGAGTTTACTGTATCGCGCGATTTTCCTCCTCAAAAAAATATGGCCCAATGATTCCCACGCTTGATATCGCAGCACAAACTGTGACCCGATCCGAATGAAGAGGCCTCTGATGAACTTCCCTAGGATTTGATATCGCTCCAATAACGCATATTTTGCTTATTAACACAACCTGGAGATAGCCAATATACACCGGTTGCAATGCTCGAAAGAGTCCACATCAACTTCAGAAATCGGCTACAACAACGCATCGACAGCAACGGCAGACACTTGTCAAATATGCTTTTTAAGACATCTTAATTTGAAACTTCCCATGTTAATGCTCAATACTAATAATAAAAAAAAATAAAA
>JARQZK010001487.1:590000-626853 GCA_030704885.1 Cynegetis impunctata | reverse complement strand
TTTGCTTCACGACTGCCACCTTCAAGTCTCCCGGAAACACACCCTGCTCAAAGCAACAATTGATAAGATATGCCAAGGGATGACATATTTCCTCGCTTATTTCTTTGAGTGTCTTTGATCGAATACCATCGTTTCCGGCTGATTTTTTGATTTTAGATTCCTTATAATACCCTCTATTTCTGTAGGTTGGGCAGGTATGAGATAAAACGTTTTAGTCTGAAACTGTTCTTTACCTTCAAAATCTGTTGGATTTTTTATTTTATTTCCATAAGTGCTACCCCACATATAGAGATTATTTTTGATGTTGATTGATTTTAATAGAGAGGGAGTAATCCATTATTTCCTTTTAATATTTTTATTTGTGTAAAAAACGGAGTTAGAATTATTTTGAATATGGTGTATCAAAATTTCAATAAATGCATTTGTTATAGAATTTACATATTTCTCCTCATATACCTTTAGCCATGTTTTCCGCCTTAAATGCTCTTTCAGTTTCGGATAATTAATAAATTTTCTTTCATACTGTCTATTATTATTCAACTTTTCACATTCCTCCGCTCTTACATGAAAACATCCCATTATGGGATAATGATCCGTTATGAAATATCGCAAAATATATGCGTCCAGGTTCTTATGTAGATTCGATATATATATATATATATATATTATATATATATATATATATATATATATATATATATATATATATATATATATATATATATATATATATATTATATATATATATATATATATATATATATTTATATATATATATATATGACACATAAACCATTAACATTTTTTTGGATATTATTGGGGGGATTTGCTACCTCTCCATTCTTAGACCCTAAGTCCTGAGACTGACTGTCGAGGAGATATAGTTTTTCAAATTTTTTTTCTCAAATTACCCAAAATCCCGTTTCTAAAACCTCGCAAGTTTATATTATTAATGCCTTTAAAAGAATATTTTTTTTTAATATTCTTTAATGTATGCTTGTACATATACTTTATAGTTTTCATTGCAATTGACAGTACCAAAGGTACATACGAAGGTTTTTATTCCACAAAATTAGTGATTTTATGAAAACAAATCAATCAAAATTCAATGTTGAAGAAAGTAACAACAATTGAGATCTTCATTTTATTTATAAACCATCTCTACTTGATGACTTTTCTGACGGTATGCTACACATTGATAAATAAACATAACATAACATAAAACATTTCTGCTTCAAATTACGGTTATTCCGTCACTACGGAAATCGTTCGGATTTGTTAATAAAAACAATTTTATTAATTGTGATTTCATGTCTTTGTGTGAGATTGAAGTTTTTGATCACCTTCACAGCCCCTATACATTGACTTAGACTATTGAGAATTTTTATTAAACAAAAGTAATAGAAAAATACCACCGTAACTAAGAAGTAATGCCGCTCAAGTATTTTTCGTTCTTTTATTTGGCTTTACTTAACAACAAATTTCATTGAGGTTAAATAAATACGACAATAGTTTACATGCTGACGTATGTTTTGCCTCTATTTCGTTGATTTTGTTTCTAATTGATAGGACTTTACATCAAGTAATAGTCTGCAGTATGCAATCATTACAATAGTCACTTTAAAAAGTTTCTTAGAAAGTTCAATTTCCAATAACATCAATTGACTGCTCGCTCAGCTTAGGGATTTTGCTGGGCGACCAAACTGAAAAAAATGTGAGACTAAAATCGTAAGAAAAACATATAACGGAAGTGCAACGTGCCTGCGTCTTTATTTCTTCATCTTTCTCCTTCTGCCACGACATATACATGAAATTCTTGTGTAAGTACGTGGTGTATACTCACATTATAAATTTATTTTTCCCGTAAATAAACACGTTTATTTTCGTATAGTTTGTAAATCTTCAATACGATATTAAATATAGTAACAATGGCAAGTGAACTAACAAGTGACTTAAATAAAATTGACAGTGATAGTGGAAAATTAATCAGAGAAATAAAATTAAATACGTAAGTATTAGTTTACAAATATAAGTTGATGTACATGGTTAATATTGTTTATACAACTTACATGTGTACATAACATATTTTCTACACTCTCAATACATTATTTTTTTAATTTTTATTATTATTATATTAATATTATAATGTCGAATTCCAAGGAATTTCCACTACTTTTTCTTTCAAAACTTATTTTAATTCAATTTCCATGTTTCATGTTCAATGTTCAGGTGATATTATTTAGAAACTTAGGGAGTGGGTTGGTAGATTACTTCTTTCATTCTAATCGTGCTCATTTATTTTATAACTTCCGAAGAACGATGCTTTCAGTAAAACGATATCGAATTCGCAAAGCTGGAAGCTTGGAGTATTGCGTTCGATAATCAATTATATATAGCCAGGATCAACTAGTTCTTTTCAATATTCGAGATGATTCTACTAAACAAACTGGCAGTAATCTAATTTTGGGGCTTTGTTCCGTATTAGATTAGCAAGCAGATGGTTCTTCTCAATTGAGCTCTTTATACTTTGTGTATTTTATTCGAAATTGTATTCGTTTATCAGTTATACCATTTTGAATATATTTATGATTTCATATTTTTGATATATTCTTCACAAAATATTGCATTTCTATGACATAAAAGCGATATTTTCATCAATTCCATACATTGATATTTATTGTTTTTCATTTAGAAATTTAACACATATGAAACATTTCATTTTCAATGGTTTCTGAATATGATTAGAAACTGCGTTTCTTTGAAAAAATAATCTTTCAGAAATGAAAATTACAAATAACGTATGTATAGATCTATATCGTTTTTTTCCTATATCATTCAATACACATTTTTCATTTCTGTATTAAGTTAATTTAGTTGATGTGAAATAAAAAAAATATCAGAAACATAACCTTATTAAGGCACATAAGAATTAGTGATGAAAATACTCGAATTTTTACTTATTTTCATAGGATAGATTAGGCTGTTTAAGTGCGAATTCAATGCATACACAAAAAAATCCTAGAAGATGTGGTTTTTTCATCAGTATGCCCATAATTTATATTACTTTTTCCATCAACAAATTGGAACCTCACATTCAAAATGATCTTATTATGATAAGGTTCAGCAGATAAATCTCAACAATTATTCAGTACGTAAAAATGTTTCGAATTAAAGAACCTTCAAGTGACGAAATTGAAAAAGAGACCTAATACCATATGCTACGGAATACTGTAAATTTAACTACATCCATTTGAAAATTACAGGAAATAGCAATCGGTCGTCAATGAAATCGTATCATCAGTGATACCAAGAACCTTTACTGAAATCATAAATTACACTCGTGCTTCCACTACAACAACTACTGATACACAATCATGAAGCAGACATTAATTAAAAATCAAAAAGCTTCTAAAAATCAATATGTGCATAACAATCTTTTCCAACAGCAGTACCTTCATTTAAGTATATCATATATAAATTGAATATGTATTCGCCAAATTGTCGTACCGAATTATACACAATTTTTTTTTATCGAAGAACACTTAACATTTATAATTCGAGTATCCTTTTCATAAGGAGCAATTCAACCGAATAAACTGCCAGAAATAAATAGCTTGTCCTTTAGATACGATATTTTATCAAATGCGATTTTATTCGTCAGATTGCCAAGCAATGAAGTTCTCATTGAAATGTCATGTTAACTTCGAGAAAAACCTCTCTCGCAACCTTAAGTGAAAGAAACTCTATCGCAGCGAGCTACATTAAAAAAGCAGGTTTTCATGCAGTATCCATTTTGAAAGATCTGCTTATTCAATCGAAATTGTTTTACCAAATTCGAACCAGCCTTCTGTCTATTTAGATTACCAACTTTGAATAGATGGTCGGAAAATGGTGAGCTTGGCTGGCAGGTTGCCCTATAATACCGCTGTGAGTTATGCACACTCAAAGTGTCACCATCAAGCTCAAAAGGACCGTTGACAATAGGTAGTTTTGGTCGAATTTCTCCTATTTATAAAATGACATTGAGAAAGTAAGATAGATTGCAGTAGGCCGCAGACAACTTGACGAGTGATTTGCGGAATGGTGCATCACCGCCAACCCGGAGAAGAGCACTGGTCTATTCCTTTCCAAGCTTTCCAAGCAACGCCAACAACCAGAAGACGAGATCCTGATGAATAGCAAACCGATTCCTTGAGTTACCAAGGCATAGAACCTATGAGTAGATTATTCTCTATTAAAGGCTTACATGAAAGCCTCACGTGGATCACTGCATGAACAGAGCCAAAGCATTACGGGCAAACCTATACCTGCTAATTAACCGACGGAGTAAACTCAGTACAGTCACCAAGATCCGGCTATACAGATCCATTATCAGACCGACAATGACCTACGTATGTGAATGAATTAGTTTTATATTTTGCCAAAAGTATTGATTCCGGTAAAATTTGAAGTCACCTTGTAAAAATGGTATTACTGATAAGTTTTCATTTTTGAATGCTACAATAGGTAAACTACCATTTCCAACTATCTATGATTCAATTGGGTTCGCCATACATATCTAAATTGTAATTTAACAATAAATTATTATATTTATCACCGGTTTAGAGATATTTAGAAGGCGAAAATGTCTACCCTATTAGACCATTTTTTGCCTATTCTGTTTTATATGGTTATTTTCATACAGACATATTATATTTCATATGAGGAAATTTTTCTTTATATGGTTATTCCCATAGAATTATCAGTTTTGTTTTATTTGATATTATTTGATATACAATCTATGATTCACACATTGTAATAATAATATTTAAAATTATATGTTTGAATCAAGACGAGCGTTTAGCATAATTTAGAATTTGAAAAAATGAAAATGATGTAGTTTTTGATTAAAATTTTTTCGGTAAATGAAAGTTTTTCACAAGTCTTATTGAAATAAAGATGCTACGTTTCGGTACAATGTACCATCTTCAGAACTAATTTGTAAGTTTTGCTAAATTTATAGTGCGATATTATATTATACAAACTCTGGTTGTGATGAACTAACCGATACTGAAAATAAATAATTTGCAGGTAACATGTTAATTGGTAAACATTGAGTAGTAAACTTTATGAGTTGTAAGCGTTCTGTCTATTTAGATTACCAACTTTGAACCATGTGGCTTCAAATTTCCGCTCTTGGTACCAAAACCAATTCCATCCAAGATATCATACGAAACTGCCTATTTACAAACTTTCAACCCTATTGCTTTAAAATTGCGCCCGTTATCGTGTAAACAATGCTAAAATACACAAACACATACATACATACAAACACTTTCAATGTGAACGCCTGCTAATAGTCGGGTGAAAAGATGCTTTTCCATGAGGCTTTATTTACTAAAACGTTGTGGTGGTATAATGTCGCACGCGTTGGAATATATCATTCACAAAAAATAGCGAAATTAGTTGCTTAGTTTTTGTGCAACAGACATGTGGTTTACGTTTTGGTAAATATGGACAAAATGGTCATCATAAAATTGTAACAACGTGAGCAACACGCAAATTGAATTTGAGAAATGTGTCGTTTGCGGGTAGGTACTCTACACCAGCGGTCGCCAAACTTTTTGACCTCACGGACCAGTTAATTCATAATTTAAATCCCGCGGACCACTAATAGGATTTTTTTAAGTGTAAATATATTTATAAAAAAAAATTGTGATCAAAGAACACATAAAATGTACCTAGTTAATAAAATGAAACTATTGATAGTAACCAAGTTATGAAAGCTTTATTAATAAACCATAATAAAATAAACAAAAATTGTACAAACAAAACAATTAAAAGATGGTTTAAATATACCAAACTTTTAGCGTTATACATTCCTAGTGTGATGGATGTTCCTGCTTACTTGAAATAAGATTATGAATATTTGGATCCAATGTTGTTACTGCAAGACGGAGAACAGCATTTATTTCAAGCCGAGATCGGTACCGTGTTTTGATGACTGTGACAGATGAAAAGGCGTTTTCACATAAATAAGTTGTGGAGAATTCAATCAGAGTTTTCATCGCCTGTTCACTAAGCAAAGGGTATTCACTTTTTATGGAAAGCCAAAACTGAGGTCTTGATAAGGATGAATGAAATTTAAATTTGAGAGTTTCGTCGGACGATAGGTCGATGAGGCTTTCTTTTAGATGCATGCTTAACTTACTATCCTGAATGAAATATTATTCAACATGAAAACATTGACTTCTATATTCAGTGTGAAACAGCCAAATGGAATAAATTCAGTACCTCAATTATTGTGCATATTTATAAAAAATCTCGAGACACGTCAATTTTAGATTATGAAATGACATCGTGCATCGTAAAAATTTCTTCCCTAAAATTAACCCTTTTTGAGTGACAGTTACAATCTCCAAATTTTTGGGGAATTGAATCATATTTTAATGCATCTTAAAACCTAACTTAACATGATGAGTAAGTATATTCCACATTTTTCTGCGGACCAGCGAAATTTTCTCGCGGACCACCACTTTGGCAACCGCTGCTCTACACCATCATTTGCCTAATTGATATTTCAAGCAGCGAAGTTTAAACTTGATCATACATGCTTCACTGACGATGAACGATTGTCAGTGCAACTTGTTAATAAAACTATTGAAAAAGTTCTCCTAGTAGTGCTTGATAACCGTAGATTTGACAGAGAATATAGATACACGTGTATATCGCGTATTCCAGAAGCTTCGTTGAAGTGGTTTTACTGAAATGAGTTGGTGCTTTTAATCAATAACTGTTTAGTTATTTACTTATAAATTGGTAACGGAATACAGACAGGCATGACACCCATAATGGCATTCACAGAATGTAAAAAACAGAAATTAACCTTAAATTAATACAATAATAAAAAAGATGTGGTGTCTTGGGACACCAGGTAGGAAGGAAGTTCCTTCGGATTCGATATTATAATATAATTATGAATATAGAAATTAAATAAATAATGTATTTAGAGTGTAGAATACATATTATGTACACATGTAAGTTGTATAAACAATATTAACTATGTACATTAACTTATATTTGTAAACTAATAATTACGTATTTGATTTTATTTTGCTAATCAATTTTCCACTATTATCACTGTCAATTTCATTTAAGTCACTTGTTAGTTCACTTGCCATTGTTACTATATTTAATATCGTATTGAATATTTACAAACTATACGAAAAGAAACGTGTTTATTCACAAGTAAAATTAATTTAGAATGTGAGTATACACCACGTGTTCAGACAAGAATTTCATGTATGTGTCGTAGAAGGAGAAAGATAAAGAAAGAATGATGTATGCGCATTGTACTTCTGTTATATGTTTTTCTTACGGGTAGCCTCACATTTTTTTTCAGTTTGGTCGCGCAGCAAAATCTCTATCTCCTCCAAGCCTACAGTAAGGAACTTAGTTCCAATAACAATAATAATTAATACAATAATAAGTACTAAGTTCTACATCGATACTCTGAAGTAATTAAAATAATATTCTCAATTCAGATTATTCTGGGAACAAAAAATTCAATGATTAATCAATAAATACCAACAGGCCAATATAAAACAAACATAGCATACGACAAATCTAGAGAAGTTCACGGAATGTATTCTTAGGAGTTCGTTTTAAGGTGGTTAGGGAAATGACAGATAAATTGAGGCATGAGCTCAAGAACTCATTACTGACTGACATCAATCTACAAAGGCCTACATTTCTTGATGTATTAGTTTTTCTGAATGGAATATATTCTAGGTATTACAATATTTAGTTTGTATATTTTTTGATTGATGTGTGTTTATTTTTATGTTTTAGTTCCTATATGATATCTGAGCCTCATATTCGACACATTAAATTGAATTTTATGCAATAACGAGGAAGCTTGTAAATAATTGTTATTTATAATTTTATAAATAAATACTATATTAGACATCTTTCTCCGATTAGCCAGAGTAATAAGTCGAAACCTCCTACGAGTGTGTGAATAATTGTGATAAAAGTTCACACTGCTGAAGTAAAATGAAGAATATAATATTATTTTTGAACGATCGACTGTATCGGAAGATATATCTCAGCATTCATGTTAACATAAAATTTGAGTGAATATTACTCTGCTCATACCATGGAATATGCCAAACTTTTTAGTTTACTGTGATGTGTGAAAAGGCTCTGAAGTAAGCTTAGGGCGGGATCGAAATGGGGACTTCTTTTTGGTATACAATTGTGTCTATCGACTGTCATGAATAAAGTGAAAATGTAGAAATTTCAAACTACTATCCTTTATCATTTATCAGCTGAAGTCTGGCATTTTAGAGGAAGAAACTTTTTTATTCTAAAAAGGTGCATATTTGTTTGCAGTACTGACCTATTTATAATTTATAAAGATTGAAATTTCATCTTTTTATGATGTTTACAATATCGCCTATTCATCAAGTTTGAAATTTTGCTTGGGGAACAATATTTTACTATTTAGAATGATAACAGATATTGTTTGCTGAAAACTTTTCAGGCAATTTTTGTATAATATACTACATAAAGTGAAAACGGAAAATTCTTCAGTAATTAAAAAAATTATCAAACAAATTTCCAAGGGAGCCAATTATATGTATTCCCTGACGAGTATTCTAATTCTACATCCAAAATCCAACAATGAATTATAGAAATCTTCAACTCACCCCGACTCAAAATCTGTATACAACTGTTTCCATCTTATTAGATCTCATCAGTGCAGCTTATTTGACTCTGAGTGAATTAACAAATTTCTGATTGTTCCCCAATACAAATCGTGGCCGAGCTACTATCTGGATAACAACCCAGAGCGCCCTCCACCAAGAATATTGTAAACCAACAATTCACCGTTTAGATCGTAAAGGGAGAATACATAACTTCCTTACATGAAATGTCTAATCTGCAACTACGGCTCACGTGGTTCCAAAACACGCTCACTAGAGAACGCTCCATAAATACTTGTCACGAAATTCGCTACCTATATTCCAATTTAATATACTATATAAAGTGAACAAGAAAAATTTTTCAATAATAAAAAAGTTATCATAACAACTTTCCAAGGGAGCTTGTTATATGTATCCCCGAATAGATTGGTTTCCAATATCCTTGGTAGAGGGCGCTCTGGGTTGTTATCCAGATAGTAGCTCGGTCACGTTTAGTATTGGGGAACAATTAGAAATTTATTAGTTTATTCCGAGTCGAATAAGCTGCACTGATGAGACCTAATAAGATCGAAACAGATGTATGAAGATTTTTAGTCGGGGTGACTTGGCATTTCTATAATTCACTGTTGGATTGTGAATGTAGAATAATCTTCGGCGAATATATATATATATATATATATATATACATAAATATATATATATATATACTATACATAAATATATATAATATATATATATATATATATATATATATATATATATATATATATATATACATATATATATATATATATATATATATATACATATATATATAATATATATATATATATATATATATATATATATATTTATATATATATATATATATATATATATATATTTCAGCTCCTTCGGAAAGTTGTTCAATAATTTTTTGAATTATTGAAGAATTTTCCTTGTTCACTTTATGTGGTATATTGAATTGACTATGGTTAACTTGTATATTTCTCATTATTTGATATCTTATAATATGCCAGAACTTAATTAAACTTAAGTACCTAATCTTGTGAGTGCCTGTCCATTTCTAGATGTCCTAGATTTAATTAAATATCAGAAGTCATTCTACGAATATTCTTCAGCGTTTGCTGAACAAAATTTTCTAGAAGTTATCAGGGCACTAACCCAGATAAAACAACAATGACATTCTTTTTTGTATCATATCTAGTATAAGTTTCAAGATATCAGAGCACAATTTTATTGTGAAAAACTCGGTATGTGGGTTGCCCCATATATATATATATATATATATATATATATATATATATTTTTTTTATTGTACAAGAATGATAAAGATAAAGAAATCAGTTCAACGAAAAAAAAAAGTATCCGCCATATTTATCATAAATCGCAAGATATCGATATTTTTCTTTCTCATAAATGAGATAAAGTTGTTGAGCATGACAGTTTGATTTGCCGAATTGGATAATGGACAATTTGTTACTTTGTCCTCTTTCATTCCGTACCATTCCGTTCCTATTTTTATGTTTCTCTAGAACACGCAATTCTTATTCCATTAAGAGAATCGGAAATTGGGACATTAGAGATGTATCTATTTGATAGAGTTAGTAGAAGAATTAATTTTGATGAAAACAATGAGATTAGGTACTCAGTTTTCATATTAACTGTGATGAATTAAATTTTCGTTAATGAAATATTATTCGCTCAAATAACAATATTTGAAACACCTAAACTGGTCTGAAAACGGAAATTATTCGATAATACACATTTCTCCATAGCATATCTTCGAATATTAGAAATCTGGCTAATCAAGAGCAACACTACGCTGTTTTGATTTTATTGAACCTCATCAGTGTTACTCGAAGAGGAGAAATTCGTAAAGTTTGTTCAAATATATATATATATATATATATATATATATATATATATATATATATATATATATATATATATTGCACATCACTTGGTGAAACATCATAAAAAATAAATTTTAAACTTCAAAATAGAACCATTGTTGGCATAAATTTCACTATATAAAAATAAATAGATTTAGTAGTAAAGGATAAACAACATTTTATAGAACAGACAATAGCAAAGGTGATACCTGAACATCAATTTGTTCGTTCACAAGGGATAATTTACAGTTTTAGGTGGAACTTATTTCGAAAATTTCACGAGGGTCAAGGCGCTTTCCTTTATTACCTGAATGCAACAATGAAATCCAGGAAATGATTAAATTTTAAACAATGTTCGAAGAAGCCATTGTTTTTATTTTGTAAAATTGACTTTTTGTGTTTATCAACACGAAAGTTCATATTCCTTCCTAGTAGACAATCATGAAGAAATGAAAACACTCGTATATAGGTATATATATATATATATATATATATATATATATATTTTATATATATATATATATATATATATATATATATATATATATATATATATATATATATATATATATCTTGACAAGAAAGAAACCAAGAAAAGCTAAATAACATTTTTCGGTGAACTTTCCTGTTGAAATTCTACAGGGTGATGAAATGAAAGTGCTATATACATATTTTTTTAAAAATTTTTACTTAGATTACGGATATTAACTTGAAAATCGGCATGTATTAGTTGCTAAACAGTACAAATCAGCACATGCTATTTTGACAAATTTGGATTATTAATAAGCGCAGCATAGCGAGGTGATCAAATCATTTTGATCTGTACTTTTTACGGACCATGTATATTATAAAAATGTATACTCATTATCAATCCCCATACGGTTTTCCATCGAAAAGGAGGTACTCCCAGTTCATGACTCTAGAGCCTTCCGTTTTTGAGATGTTTCAAATTTAATTCTAGAATTACATGACCGCAAATTAAAATTTAAATGAACATCAGAAATGAAACTTTCATTTTTGAAAAAAATATAATGTTAGAGTCAAATGAAACAGAGTACTGATAAACAACTAAAAGATGCCAATTTTCGTAAGTAATTGTACAAGTGCATCAACATAACCGATAATTTTGCATGACAGCGTGTTGTCAAAAAACTGCATGAGTTAATTTTCATTTTTGGAGAAAGAGCCCGACACCGAAGGGATATCAACACAAAAATGGCTTCCTTCGTCTATAACATTTTCAACTAGAAGAAATGTTAATTCTGCTTTTCTGCATGCTCCTGCCATTCCAATTATCATTGCAACCTTAGCCATTAAGTATTCTTTGTCAGCTTCCACTAAAAATTTGGCAAAATCTTCTTTAATAAAAACTTTTGACTTTTTAGCACTTTCTCCAAAATATGAAAATGACCGAATGCAGTTTTTCAAAGACAACACGCTGGAATGCGAAATTATCCGGTTATTTTGATGCACGAGTGTAATTTTGGGGAATATTTCCCGAATAAACTTTCAACTTGTCAAACTGACGTTAGTAATTCATAAATTCTCGTCTTGTCATCAATAACAGTAATATGAACTATGCTACTATGCAATTATCGGTCTACAATGCAATTATCGAAGGGCTCTTTCGCTTTCTACAATGCAATTATCGCTGTAATTTTCGATAATTGCATTCCATTTACAAGGGATTTTTGACAGGAAATAAATATTCGTAAGTAATTGCACAAGTGCATCAAAATAACCGATAATTTTGCATGACAGCGTGTTGTCAAAAAACTGCATGAGTTCATTTTCATTTTTGGAGAAAGAGCCCGACACCGAAGGTGGAGGGCTCTTTCTCCAAAATATGAAAATGACCGAATGCAGTTTTTTAAAGACAACACGCTGGAATGCGAAATTATCCGGTAATTTTGATGCACGAGTGTAATTTGGGGGAATATTTCCCAAATAAACTTTCAACTTGTCAAACTGACGTTAGTAATTCATAAATTGTCAGCTTGTCATCAATAACCGTGATATGAACTATGCTACTATGCAATTATCGGTCTACAATGCAATTATCGCAGGGCTCTTTCGCTTTCTTCAATGCAATTATCGCTGTAATTTTCGATAATTGCATTCCATTTACAAGGGATTTTTGACAGGAGGCAAATATTCGCTTTAATTTTCGATAATTGCATTCTATTCACAAGAGATTTTTGACAGGAGGGAAATATTCAAGTTTATATCTCTAATCTAAGTGAAAATATTTATTTACTTATTTAACACTTTTACTTTATCATCCTGTAGAATGATAACGAGAAGGTTTACCGAAATATATATATATATATTATATATATATATATATAATATATATATATATATATATATATATATATATATATATATATATATTATATATATAGCAAATATTGTTTTTCCATATCCTGTGATTACTTGCAGGTTGTTATATGATCGCATTTAAGTCAATGTTGTGAAAGTAAGGAATTTACATCGACCTATGTCAAATGAAATCTCGTAGAAAATGGAACATTCTTGTAGACAGAATGGCGAAGGAGCCGTAACAGTAGCCGGCAACCTTTATCAAATAAGAATTTTTGAATCAGAGCAGATTCGACTTCTGGAATCGATTCAATGTGAATTTTTTGCAACTATTCTCAAAAATACATTCCTTTCATTTGAAGCGAAATTCATTTCAGGCTCACGTATATTCTACATGAACGAATGAGTAAATTGTTGTAATCATAAATTACTTCTAGAAATATGAATGAAACTAAAATTTTGTTACATGGTGTATCTAATTTTTCTTTTGAATGAAAGGTATTGGACGTCAATTTTGGTAGCAGGATTGAAAATTTTATGATTCGTTGAAACTTCTATCAAAATATATCGAGACTTATTTCCTCAGTTGTTTATTTGTTAGGAAAATCTAAATATTTAATGATTTCAAAATTGGATTAAAAGTAATAAATAAATTCACACATTTTTTACAAATAACCTCTATATACTTCATCGATTTACTATTGATAAGAAGATAATGCTTCCACTCACTTCGCTCATTTTCGTGATAATCTGATTTATGTTGGAAAATATGATTTTTTGTTAACTTGATTATAATGTGGAAAATCATGATCTATCAAGATCAAGAAGAAGTATGTAGATAGTAATGAATTGAATAAAATAATGATTGCAGAATGATTGTTCCTCAAATTT
This sequence comes from Cynegetis impunctata, assembly GCA_030704885.1. NCBI lineage: Eukaryota > Metazoa > Arthropoda > Insecta > Coleoptera > Coccinellidae > Cynegetis > Cynegetis impunctata. Next base: position 613,058 of record JARQZK010001487.1, on the reverse strand, counting down.
TGAAGGGACACAATCGTTTGGTAAAAACTTGAGGTGAATAACTGTACGTTAAAAGTGCTCTGGTGCTTCACAAATCTATGTAACAAAAATCTGAGGACGTTCATCAATAAATGACCCTTTTCCAATTTCCGTGATGATTCATTTTGAAAATATTCCATTTCCTTCATTAGAAATTAAGAGTTTAATAAATTTTCAATCATTCTTGATGTTTAGTTTATCTCCAACAAATCGAATAGAATTTTAAATGCAAATGGAATTTATTGATATACCGTTCAATTGCGCTTGGTTTAATTATAGATGATATTTCAATGACGAATTTCACTCATGCATTATGAAATGTCTACTACTGACACATAATCGAAAAACGTTTCAACGTTACAATGGTTTTTTCTTTGAGTGAAGGGAGATATATTGTCTTTCATAGATTTAAAAGTTAACCAATATATATCTCACAATATTATACTACCTCTGTTCCATAATGAGCGAGCCATTTTAGTTTTCTTACAAAATTATTGACACTTAGTTATTTTTTCAATTTCGATTTTGATATTCTTAATATACACCAAATTCCTAATCAAATGTGCCATGGACGTTAAATATCTGACAGTTTAATTCTTTAAAAGCAACAATTAACATTCGATATTTTAAGCGAAAGTTTTCTAACGCCTGAAGTTTCAAACGATGAGAAGACCAAATTTAATCAACCAATAACGAACGGCTATTATTCAGTTTTTACTGAAACATCAGAAAAATGGACGGCTGAAGAAGAAAGCGGTGATTTTGGCAATTGAAAAATTCAGAACATCAAGAACCACTTTAAAAAGAATATATAAAAATAAAACAAGGTAATGATTCTGTTTGTGGTTTGGATGAAAATACGCATATGAATGTTGATTTTAACAAGAAAACGGGTCGGAAAAAATTAACAGAACAGACAAAATTGCCAATATTCGATTAGTTGATCACAAAAGAAGAGGGACATTGCGGTCGTTATCAGTTGCAGTTGAAATTCCGCCGTGAAATTAAGAGGCATTCCAATTTCTTGAAACCGCTTTTAAAGAATTATAACAAGGTATCACATCTGGATTATTGTCTGTCGTTTGTGAAAGAAAATGGCGAGTTTGAGGATTTAATGAATTACATCCACATTGACGAAAAGTGGTTTTATATCACTAAGTATTTTTTTAAAAATAAACTTCGGTAATGGCTCACTTATTATGGAACAGAGGAAGTATATATATATATATATATATATATATATATATATATATATATATATATATATATATATATATATATATATATAAATAATATATATATATATATATATAATATATATATATATATATTTTATATATATATTTATATATATATATATATATATATATATATATATATATATATAAATATATATATATATATATATATATATATATATATATATATATATATATACCGGGTAGCGAGAAAGTCTGGCAACAAGGTATTTTCTTTGAAACGATTGAACGAATTATTAACAAATTTTAGGGTTATGCACAGGATTGTATTTTACGTTTTTCAGAGGTCCTGTCAAACTTGAGTGACGTCAGCATTTAGTGTACCGCCGCCATCTTGAATTTTTCTAAATACCACCGTAGGTCGAGTGATATATTGTAGAAAAGCTGATTTCGTCCTCCTTTCAAAAATACAGAATACGTACCACATTACTGAAATAATGAAAGAAACAATTTTCAAAGACATACAATATGTAATTTTTTAAATCATACTTACAAAAATATTATTATCCTTATAACAGGAGCTCAAAAATGTTGGCCACCTGTGTCTTAGCAATAACACAAGCTGTATTTGAAGCTTCGAATAGAATTGTTTATCATTCATGGAGAAATTGTTTGTATCTCAATACATTTCAGAGTTTTTGAATCAGTTATTTCTGTTATAAAGTGGAGTCGAGTCGGGAGATCTTGCCGGCCACTAAATTACACCTCTTCAAACAATCCATCTCTTAGGGAAGTTTGATGATTATACGTTTAATCGTTTTGAAAAAAAACCTTGTTGCCAGACATTCTCGCTACCCTTTATATATATATATATATATATATATATATATATATATATATATATATATATATATATATATATATATATATAATTAAATTCTCGTAGATTGGGTTATTTTTATTTTCGAAAGATACGCCTCTATTTTAAAGATTCAAATGAAGAAAGCATTCGAAGCATTTATGAATACTGTCAATAGTGCTATTAGGGTCAATCTCCCAGGTTTCGTACCTAAACTCTTTCCATTTTATTCGTATTTATTATCTATAAACTCATTTATTTATAAATTTTAACATTTATTATGTATAAAAGTTATTAATTTGAGATGTTAATAAGCTATATCCCGGAACCACTTGCGTCTGCAGTTTTGGAAATAAATGCAGTTATGGATTTGGCTTTGTATTTGTATTCTTTGGGTTCGAAACATTGCGAAGTTATCATTTTGCTATTTATGATAACCCAGAAAACTCGAGGGAATACGAAAACTCCGCTATAGTGAAATTAACATTCTTTGAAGGCCAAGTAAGGGAAATATCGAAATTCGAACTTTTTTAATGGGATTTCGATTTTTCAGCTGCTTGAAATGGTCCAAAAATTGGGTTAGAAACAAAATTGTCGTTTGTTCTATTTAAAAGGAAACTTTATAGAATTTTTCTTTATAACGATGAGTATTTTGTTTCATTTTAGAGTGAACATTCTGACTGCAAGATCAAAAAAACATTGTAAGGCGAAATATAAAGTCAACTGTCACTTCTTATATATATATATATATATATATATATATATATATATATATATATATATATATATAAAATGTTCAGAAAGATTTCCGCGGTCGGAAGTATTTAAAAAACTTGGTTCTCGGGATGAACCGCGTAAAAGATTTGAAAAATCTCGACGTTTCGGCTCCTTTTGCGAAGCCATCTTCAGGAGAATTAGAAGGGAAAATAATTCAGATACGTGGCCTCAATCTGCCTACTCCACGAATCGAATTAGGAGGAATCGGAAATAATACGATTGCGTGGTCTCAACCTGCCTACTCCACCAACCGTACTGCTTCCTGTCAACTCTGAAGTCTCAAACTGCCTACTCTTCAGAGTCAACTGACGGGCCGATCGTCGAGTGGCCGTATTTATATGGAAGGGGGGCGGGTACTCCATTGACGTAGTTATTGACGTAGTATTGACGTCAATGGGGTATTCACGCACGGTACCAGTGCGGGATGCACTCCGATTGGGTGTGACACGGCGACCGCTGAGAAGCGGCTTCCATGCTGATGGGAGTCTGTGACTGTCATCTCTGGTGTTCAAACAATTTGGACGTTTTTCTATTTCTACAGCTTCACGAAAAATTCGGGATTTGAAAGATCGGTCGGGAGCAAAAGGAGCCGAAACGTCGAGAATTTTCAAATCTTTTACGCGGTTCATCCCGAGCACCGATTTTTTATTTAATATATATATATATATATATATATATATATATATATATATACATATATATATATATATATATATATATATATATATATATATATATATATATATATATATAATATATATTATATATATATATATATATATATATATATTATATTCACATAACTACATAATACTTATATCTAAGCGAAATAATTATTGAGAAATTATTACTACATAATTTACAATCATTTCATGTTAAGTTAAAATATCTTTTACTGCCCTTTATTATAATTATTCAAATTGATTGGCGAAATCGGAATCTACCTAAAATCCAACTTTCACTTCAGAAGAATAGCAAAAAAAAAGTTTTAAGAAATAATTTGCAATAATTGAATCATAATTTAGAATTGTTTTCTACCACTCCTTCAATAAATATCAAATAGATTGGCGAAATAGGCATTCTCCTCGAAGTCCAAATTTCACTTCATAAAAACTGCAAAATATTTATATCTTATCGACACAAATCAATAAGAAGCTTATAATTAGATAATTTACAATAATTGAATAATTACTTGAAATTGTTTTTTATCACTCCTTAAATAAAAGTTTAATGGATTGGTGAAATATGGATTTCCAGGATTGGGAGTCCAAATTTCACTTCATAAGAACTGCAAGATATTTAGATCTTATGGAAACAATGAATTAGAAGCTTGTTATGAAATAACTTAAAAATTGAGTAAATTTTTAAAATTGATTTGCGAAATAGGAATTTTTCTCCAAGTCCAAATGCAACTTCATAAGAAATGCAAAATATTTGTATCTTATCGAAACAATGAATTAAAAGGAAAGAAGATAGACCTTTCAGAAGTTCTAAAGATTATGTACGTCGTCCAGCTCCAGGAACCTACACATCAATAATGTCGAAATAGATCATTAGAGCATTAATATAAATATATAGATTGTTGCCTTTTCAAATCAGTTAGAAAACGCTTGATGAAGAGTTAGTAGCCCGAAACATATATATCGAGTAAATATACCTATTTCAGTGGAATCAAGCCAATAATTTTACTTCAGTTGCTTTGTAATTCTGAAATTATTACTTTCTGATTGATAAGTGACTGTTAAAACTTTAAGATCATTTATCGCGAACATTACGCTTCATATAATCTAGAGTGTAGAGTGACTCAGATATCGATCGCCTTCGGTTGCCTTAGGTTTTGTAGCTAGTGGGAAGGAAACAAATAATCATCAACCCCATTCCCTAGAGGTTAATTATGTTTCAGTACACGCTTTGTTGAGCACCATTCCGAAGGTCTGTTGATTTTGCGGACAGGTGATTCTTTTGATGATAATAAAGTCAGTTCATGTGGATAGTGTACAAAATACCTCCGAAGGGATAGCTTTGCTCGTATATATTGTGGAAGATATACGTTCAATTTCATGAGAAACTCATGCTCAGTGCATTGACTCTAAGTGAGTTCAAGTGTTTCGTTAATTGTGTTCTAAGTGGATGATGTACTTCAAAGTTAGTAGAATGGATATCAAAAGATAATAATTAATGAGGAGAAGAATCATCAAGATTTTCAATTGTGTGTGAGTTGAAGCTTTTTTTTTCGTTATTTTATGTGCTGAAATACTAGATAGCTCAGTAAAATATCTTAACTTTACTACGAATACATTTGTAATATGTTGAAAATAACTCATACTTATGGCGAGAATGATTTTATTCGACGTATTTTTCCCGGAATTTCCTCGACCACGATTTTAGTGATTTTTCTGATATTTTATATATATATATATATATATATATATATATATATATATATATATATATACATCTTCTTCTTCTTCTTCTTTTCTTCTTTCTTTTTGACTTTAGGCGAGTCGCCTGTTCAATTATCGTCCACTTGCGTGAGTCTGTCGCTCCATCGTTTCCTGGGGCGCCCAACGTCTCTTCGTCCCAATGGCGACTTGTCGCGAGCAATTCTCACAAGTCTGCAGTTGTCCATTCTGCCTATGTGTTCATTCCATTCCTTCTTCCTGTGTGCTACCCATTCATTGATGTTCTTGACCTTACATGTTGTTCTAATATTCTCGCTCCTTTCTCTATCCAGTAGTGTCTTTCCAGTGATTATATCTTCATCTCAGCTGTCTCTAGGAGTCTTTTGGTTTTCGCGGATTCTGGCCTGTTTTCTGCGGTATATGTTATCACCGGCCACACGACGGTTTTGTAGATCCTATATTTAGTTTCCGTTCCCATACTCTTATTGCTCCATATTGTATTCAGGCAGCTAGCTATTCTAATGGCTTTTGTTGTTTGATCTCTCACCTCTGCTTCAATATTACCAAAGCCGGAAAGTTCTATGCCAATATAAGTAAATTTCATTTTCTTTTTCATTACTTTACCGTCAAGTTCAAGTTTGCATCTTAGAGGGGTCGTTGATATTTCCATGTTTAGAGACTTGGCTGTTAGGTTGAATAAGTGTAATAACTTTTGTGAGTCATCTTCATTTTCTGCAATGAAAGAGCGGTATCGTCAGCATAACACACTATTTTGATTTCTGCATACCCTATTTTGTATCCCTTTACGCCTTGAACACTTCGAATAATTTCTCCCATTATTAAATTAAAAAGAGCAGGACTCAGATAGTCTCCCTCTATATATATATATATATATATATATATATATATATATATATATATATATATATATATATATATATATATATATATATATATAAATTTGTTTTCCGTTACATTTTGGCATTTCTAGCAGCTCCCATCAGACGGAATGAGCTGAAATTGGTTATCTGGGGTTATTCGAGAGGAAACACGAAACTATAAAAATGTGGGTAAAATCAATGGTGGAAACTCCAAACTATGGGAAAGGCAGTGACTATGAAATTCATGAGCGGAAAGTTTTCAAACCGCTTGTGAAGCATGTGAAAGTCAATTAAAAACAACAGCCTTCTTCCAGTGTTTTTTGAAGGAAGTTTGGAGTTGAAAAAACCGGTTTTTTAGTGATTTTCTACCTTCTCCAAATTGAGTTCTTTTCACGGGGTTTTTGAGGTTTTGCGTACCCCTGTAACACCTCCCTATTGGGTTAGAGAGTAGAATTTTTGTTCGTGGATTGAATTAATATTAGGAAAATATCATTTGTTTTGAACTCTTTTCACTAAACGTCTCCAATTTAAAGTAGAGTTTTCATGTTTTTTTCTATATTTTTAACATTATGTTCACCTCCAAAGTATCATCAAATAAGTTGTACGTGCATTGAGTTGATGAAAAGTAAGTGCTTCCTATGAGAACTGACTCTTTTCTCGACCGTGGTAATTTTTACTTTTGAATTTCTTGCTTGTTTGTGAATTTTAAGGCTATGCTTCCCTCCACAACTATTCCAAACTCACGTTAGGAGTTGATTTATATGTAAACTAGAACAAAAATTAGAAGGAAATACTATATCAATGACAAAACACTACTGCTCATGCGTTTTTGTAAACAGAGAACATTGATGATATTTCTCTAATTTTTCGGTGAAACATTTTATATTTAATTTATCCAAAGAAATACTTGGCATAGGTTTTAAAATTTTTATAAATTCATACAATGTTTATGGTTTGAACCGATCATCAAAAGCGTCTCCACTCTTCTATTCTTATACTCTGAAAGCGCAAAGATCAGAAATTGTTTCAATAAAATTTATTTCAATTATTCCAGTTGTTCAGAAATTTATATCCATGAGGTAATATAACATCATAGAATTCAAACTAATTTTCAGCAAAATTCATCACATAATCGACTTCCACGTAATGGTGAAAAATCCACATTTTTAACAGATGTACCTCTTTAATAAACTAGAAGGAAAATTGGGCAATACAGAAAGCACTACGAGATTTTACTATTATCGAATTTCGAGTTTCACGATATAGTGAAGACGCTCAGATGGTTCAATTAGAGAATTAAAAGATAAAGTGAGCAAACGTATTTTCATAACATTCCTTCTCAGTTTCAGGGTATAATCATATCATGTCTTGACTTATCTCCACTCAATTCTCAATTATCTTTTTAATTAACTTTTTTCCAGGCTTTGATATTTTTCATTTGCGAAAAATAACGACACAAAAAACTTACCCGCGGCCACTGTATTTCATATTTCGAAATCCATCATCTTATCTACTCGAATTTGTATTTTGTTTCATATAGCTTTCCTCGAAGCTCTCTTTATTCCATTATGAGTTAATCCAAGCAGTTCTTTTAATCTTTCAAGATACGAAATTTACAGTTTTGAATAGGAAAAAACTTGTGAGTAACGGCGCTTCGTCACTAATAGCCGTATTCATAGATCTTCCTTATATTATCTAACAAGGAAGCCTTCATTGAGGATTCCTTATTTGAATAAGGGCTCCTTGTTTCACAGACAAGCCTTGAGGATTACTTGTAGAAGGTGGAACTTGTCTAGGAACTTTTGTTTTATAGTATCAAATCTATGGTGTCTGTGGTCGAACTGTCATTTCTTTCTGTGGGACAATAAATCCATATGTACGGCGAGTATATAATTACGTTATTATAACTGTTGTGTGTGGTTGGTGGGCAAAGGATTGTAATTTATTTATTTCAAAACATGTCTGGTGCGAGCAAAAGAGATGTTTCATTGATTCTGAGAATAGAAGAAATGTTGGCTTATTGCTCAATTGATTCATCAAGAGGTAGCGAATTGGAACGAAAAATCTTACCGTTTCGAAACAATCAATGCGGATTTGTGACGATTCCGAAATATAGTGTTTCCTTAAACGGCGCATCGATTATCATTTTCTAGCAATATCGTGCGTCTGAGTCTATTTAAAATTGTTTGTGTGCATTTTCGGATTTGAACAAGAAACAAATAGTTCATAAAACTGACAGATTTGATGTCTTATAGGTTATAATGCTTACCTTAAGGAAGCGCGCGATCTGCCTTGAGATAAGGAAGCTAATAAGGCTCCCTTACAAGTGGAGGAAGCTCTATGAAATGTATTTAAACCAATAAGGATTCCTTGTTCCTCAAGGAAGATCTATGAATACGGCTATAAGATCGTATTCTTCGCGCGAAGTGCATCGTGTCGAGATTGTATTCGAACGGAATGGATTATGGTTTGATAAACCACCCATCAAATTAGAAAAAAGTTCATCTTATTGAAACCAAAATAATCACGAAGTGCATCGCGTACTGCAGAACCACGCTTCAAAAACTTAATAAACACTAGAAAATAATTATTACATATAAGTAATTTTAAAAAAATTTCGAACTCGCAATCGCCTACAGATGGAAAACAGGTCGACATGCGAGAAATAGGTTAAGGAAATGAGTTAAAACCCTCGAAAGATAGTATTTTAACATGAACTTAAAATATGTATCAATATTCAACCATCTAACTCAATTTGCGCAAATTTCCAAAAACCACGAAACAACAAAAATATCGTTAGAATGTCAGCAATTGGTAACATTTACCCAAGCTTTGATATTTTCCTTCTTCCTTGAAAGAAATCCAAAATACCAAAGGACCCCGCACATTTAGTTAGAAAAAATAACGACAGCTAAATCCGCTAATTTTTGGATATATTATAGATACTGGCTACCTACACAACATATCAATTTTAAATTCTGTTCCCACGACTGGTTTAGGATATAGAGTGGTCCAAATATATATGTCCAAAAAAATCATATTCATAATTTCAGAAAATGATAACTTCACTAAAAAACCGTTCTTTAAAGCAAGCCATACAAATAACTTGAAAATGAGCCCGGCATATACAGGGTGTTTCCTCGATGAGTTTGTGTATGCGGCTTCAACTTCGACAGTTTTATGCGAAAAAACTCTATTTTTAGCTTCATTGATAACAAACGATATCTAAAACAGTGAAACAAAATACAGTTTCCTACCATGTATAGTTTAGGAAAAAAAATGGTCCAAAAGTTAAAATCACAGAATTTTTTTTTATTATTTTAAAACCTTTTATTTGTGAGGTACTGGAGAGTAAGAAAGTCGCATAGTCTATAAAGAGTACATATCATGTTGAAACTGACGTTTTTATACCGTATGTTCATTTTTACAGGCATACCTCGTAGATAAAAATGTATTAATTATTTTTCATCTTGAGGTGATCAAGTTATTAATTTAGAAATTGATGAAACTCATCTCGATATTAACCTTGTTAGGTTGAGACTATTTTCGAGATATAAAAATGTTACAAAGTATCAGCTATGGATTCAAAATAATGAAGACCGAGAGTCGGTGTCGGGGTACTACTGTACCTGTAAATCACGTCCAAGAACACTCGGAACATGTGGCAATGGTGTTGTGGTACCTTGGTTATTCTGGTATGATCCCGCACGTGAAATATCCTTTTACTAAAATTGTAGGTTCGGTAAACAACGCGATTTCAATTGATATTCAAATGTGAAAATAATTATTCATTCAGGATACTAGACTTGTGGTCAAAGAACGTATTTCACTGTATCTGTATCTTGAAAAGTGAGTTTATGGTTCTGGAAGAAGCGATTCCAAATCACCCTGAACAATACAAACTGAATATAAGTACTATTCTTACTTGTCTCGTTGAAATCCAATCAGTCCCATAGGAATTATTAGATAAACCACTCTCAGTTTCTTCGACATGAGGAAACGAACATACGCGTATATGAAATTTAGTTTAAACATGAATGTGGCCTGTTTTTTAACTATTCGATTTGGAAATGAACTCATTTATTTTTTCAGTATCTCACAAGTAATCCCTGTACAAAATATAAAGAAGAAAAATTCGGTGATGTCAAATTAGACCATCATTCTTTCTAAATTGTACATGGTAGAGAGTTGTACGTTTCCTCTACTATTTCGGGTATTCTTTGTTATTATTATGTAAGATATAAAGCCTTTTGTAACATAATTGTTGAACTCGTGACCGTGTACACAAACCCATCGAGTAAACAGCCTGTATATGTCGGACTCAATTTTGAGTTATATAAGTGAACATCGTCAAGCTTTCCCACCGAGGTTATCGCATTTCACAGGAAGTCTGTATGTTAACAGCATTTTCTAAAATTGTAAAGATGGTTTATCGAGACATTGACATTTGGACCTCTCTATATCCCAAACCAGCCGTGGGAACAGAATTTAAAATTGTTATGTTTCAAAGCTGGCCAGTATCTATAATATATCCAAAAATTAGCGAATTTAGTCATTTTTTCTAACTAAATGTGCGGGGTCCTTTGCTTATTTGGATCGAAGGGAGCTGCTAGAGATGTCAATATGTAGCGGGAATATATATATATATATATATTATATATAGTATTTATCTAGATATATATAGTATATATAAATTTTTTATATATAATATATATATTATTTATATATATAATTTCTTATTATATATATATATTATATAATATATATACTATATATATATATATATATATATATATATATATATATTATATATATATATATATATATATATATATATATATTATATATATATATATATATATATATATATATATATATATTATATATGTATGTATATATATATATATATATATATATATATATATATATATATATATATGTATATATATATATCTATATATATTTATGAATTTATGGTAAAAATTGCGGACCTATATTGTATAATAATATTCTCTATTCGGAGTTGCAGCAGAACAGTTCAGTCGTCTTTTTTCTTTGCTCAAGTTTTCGAGAATTTTATTTTCTCTTCATCAGGTGAACTACAATTAATTACAAAACATAATAAAGATGGTGAATGGTTAAACAATTATAAAAAACTGACTGATCTAAAAGAAAAGAGAAAAGAAAAATTGGACTGTTGGTTTTTTGAGATTTTTTGAATTGTGTTGACCGACTATGTGTGTCGTGTATTTGTTGTAGATTGTTGCTGGCATGCTTTGAACAACTTTGTTCATATCCTCAACTTCAGTTTTTCATTACTGTTTCACCAATTCTCAAAAGCTCGACTCTTTCCCAAGAGAAAATATTATTATTAATATATAATAATATATATATATATATATATATATATATATATATATATATATATATATATATATAATATTATATATATATATATTATATATATATATATAATATAATATATATATATATATATATATATATATATGGCATGCTTTAGTGATAATATAGTTCTTCACCTAGAATTTTCTAAATATTCTGAAGAGAATAATTAGAAATGTTAATAACCTTACAAATACCGTGATAGGATGTCTGAGATAACTTTATTTGCTTACTTATATATATTCCTCGATGTGAGGCCATAATCTTGAACGACCACCATTCGTGTTCACATTTCTTGGTGTCATGCATTCTTGTAGACAGATATTTGTTTGAACTGATAAATATACTGCTCAGGTATAGTGTGAGTTGTTTTATGGGACTATGTTTAAAGTCTTGATTAAGTGTTTGATTGCATTGGAGTCACTTTTTCAAATGTATGAATTCCAATCGCCTAGCTTACATTTTCATTCCTCGTTATCATTAAGGGTACTTGAGGATTAATTCTTGTAGGAATAAGTTATAAATATCGAGTATATAATAGAATTTTTAGCAGAGTTCCAGTTAAAAAAATCTGCTTACTAAAATGGGTGCGATTAGCAAAGGACCTGGGACGAAGATAGTTTTTCGTTTTATGACTTTTTATGGTATTGGCGCCAAAAACTCAAATGAATATCCCTCTCTTTCTATGTATTTTAAACTTGTTTACACGATGAAGGGCGAAATTTTATAGCAATAGAGTTGAAAGTTTGTAAGTAGGTATTTTCGTATGATATCTTGGATTGGATTGGTTGTGGTACGAATTGGTAAGTGAGTTGAGCCACTAGAGAGGAAATAAATTTTATTTACTCCATAGAGGCACAGTTTGGAAGCAATAGGTTTGAAAGTTGGTGGAAAGATAGGTTCTGTATGTCGTTTGGATGGGATTGGTTTTGGTACGAATCGCTTTGGGGGGTTGACCTTTTCGGGGGATAGAATAATAGTATATTATTCAATGAGCGGTAATGCAGCTCATAACTCACGCAGATGAAGTTTGCACGAGCTGCAAGCGAGTGCTGTAATTCATCAAGTGATTTATGACTATTACCGCAAGTTGAATACTATACTTTATCTACGACTATAACAATAAATACTAAGATACAAATACAAATTCACAATAATTAGGTAGTATTAACTTAATTTGAAAACGTCAGAATTATTCAAGTGACATTAGCAGATGAGTGACGGTCGATCTTACTTGGGATTTTAGTAGACTATATAGTGAGTTATAGCAGTGAGTTATTATTACTCACGCTGTTTGGTAATAGATACTATTAATTGCTAAAACGTAGTTGAATAATGAATATATTATTCAATAGGAGTAGATAAAGCTTGTTGACATGATAAAGTATGTAATGTCTAAGCAATACGGTTGAATAGATGGAAAGCAGGTTCATTTTTGCAAAAAAAATCCTAATTGAATAAATAGACTTTTTGAACTGTTCTTCGATCTATTATAAAATAACGCAAGAGACTAATCTACATGATGTAGAATAATGAATGAATGAATCATTCTAGAGAAATGGCAAAACAATCATAGATTTAAACCTCATAAGATATTTAATAGTATAGTCCACAAATTTCAACAGAGAATATAATGAATAAAATGTAAATTCAATCACTAATATAATTGAATAAGTAAAACGCTTTTTGATACTCTCTATCAACATCAGATATAAACAGCTACGCAGTATTGGTCCTTTCAGTTCAATAGTTTAACAGATGATATTTCTGAAATTACTGCTACTTGAAAAATCAACATATCCTGTCTCTGCAAAATAACAGTTTGCTCTTTGTTTTACGTTTCTGGAGTTTATTCATGATAAATGGAAAATTTAGACTGAAATGGAGTTCCCATTCTCTCTCGAAAAGTTGAGGTACATTCGATAAGTATAACCGTATTGGCTTTCTCCCCATTCTATAGGTGCTGCCATCGTTTCTCGTGAATGTGTTTTCATTCCCATTTTAATCAGAATAAGACTTCGATACGCTCTACTTCGTAGAGTTTGCCCCCTTGTCGGTTATATATAACTCTGTTTTCCAATAGCGACTACTTGTCGCAAAATGAAACGAAACAGAATGTTCAGTTTGAGCTTCTAATGAAATCAGTCGTGATTGATACTCGTCGCAGAATTTTAATTTCGAGTAATGTTCCTTACAAATTGAGGTGTTTTTGAACTGAGATTCAAATAATTTGAACGAAATTAGAATAGTTCGTCAAAAGTAAATTTATGGTCGAAAATTCGAATACTGAAAAAGCGACCTAATCTGCACTTGATGCTCTGTTATAATTTTTTCGTAATCCCATACTGTTATTTTGATTTAACGGTATTCAGATGACAATTGAAAAGTCAGTGTTAACGGCCGCCGGGCGTTATAATTTCATAACGGCTGGCGGCCGTTTAGAAATCACTTGTTCAAATATTTATTTCAAAACATCATTCTGCTTACAAAAACAACATTGAAATCTTGGTCCACATCGAGTTGGGAGAATAAACCTGTGATTTTCATTTCGCATAGGCTAATAAAACATCTTCATTAACCACCTTTACATTCTTGCTTTTACGCCACATTTCAAAATTTTCATATTCTTTTTGATATCGCTCTTGAGTTATTTTCGGCAGTTAATCAACACTCGCTGCACTGCACATGATTCTTCCAATATTACTAAAGGAATTTGATTTTGTTCCTTTATTTCATCAATTTCATCCATGGTCGTCGTTAAAGCGAACTTGAGAACACAAAAAACTGACGTTGTTTATGAAACTGTCAAATTGTTCCATGACAACAGAGTGCACGACGTTGGGATTTTTCTTCAGAATTGCGAGGTACGGGTTTTTTTCTCTCTTCGGAATCAAAATATAATCTTTCAACGGGATTACGAAAATTTTTTAACAACACACGGCCGATACGCAAATAACGGATTCGGTTAGTTATAATCCTCGGCTGCGCCTCGGATTACAATATCCAACCTCATCCGTTATTTGCTACATATCGGCCTTGTTACGTTAATAATTATAACGGTATTCAGATGACAATTGAAAAGTCAGTGTTAACGGCCGGCGGCTGTTAAGAAATCACGTGTTCAAATATTTATTTCAAAACATCATTCTGGTTACAATAACAATTATAATAAAACTAACTATTTATTTATTTGAGAAGTAATTTGACAATTGCTATTATTTTAAATGTCTATCTTATTGATTAGAGATTTACCATCTATAGCAACAGTTTTTGAACTTGTTGTCGGTGAAGCCTCATTATTATGAAAAAGTTGTCTCGTTATCTTCATTCTCTTCGAAACTGAATTTTCAATATACGACTCCGCCACCGCAGAGGAGTCCCAACCTCCAAGTTCTTTTACCGATAGTAGATCGCCACCATTTTCTACAAGCATGGTAGCCGAGGATCTGCGAAACGAATGCCCTGTGTAGAGCTGAGGGTTTTCTAATTTTAAGAATGCTGCAATTTTCTTTGGAACGCCTCCAATAGTATGAATGCCGACTACTTGTTTCACACATTTACCATTCCTATAACCAATGAAAAATCGCCGATTTTCCAGATTCGAAGGTCGCAAATCTACGTATTTTTGGTATAAACCATAGGCATCAAAAGGAAGTCCTTCTTTGGGAATGACAAGTACCCTATTCTTTTTATTTTTAGTCATCCTCAATGTAACCAAAACTTTGGTACTGGTGCTTTCAAAATCATCCACAGTCAGCTTCACAAGTTCTTCACGTCTACAGGCACCAAAAATTCCACACATTAATAAAACCTTTTCAAGCAACCATGAATGATCATTTGCCTCCAACAAAAACTTAATTACTTCTTCTTCAGACAAAATTTTTGATTTCTTTGGGTTGTATCCATCAGACTTTCGTCTCAAGAATAAAAATAATTTTCCAAATCTGAAAATACATTTCTGTTGGTAAAATATTGGATTTAAAATGTTGGATTTAAAATAACTAACCTTGAAATGTCAATGTTGTCATAAACTCTCAAAGCAAGTTTCAACATTGAAATCTTCGTCCATAGCGAGTTGGGAGAATAAACCTTCGATTTTCCTTTCGCATAGGCTAATAAAACATCCTCATTAACCACCTTTACATTCTTGCTATTACGCCAATTTTCAAAGTTTTCATATTCTTTTTTATACCGCTGTTGAGTTATTGCCGGCAGTAAATCAACACTCGCTGCACATGATTCTTCCAATATTTCAAAAGGAATTTCATTTTGTTCCTCAATTGCATCCATAATCGTCGTTACAGCGAACACAAAAAACTGACGTTGTTTATAAAATTGCCAAACAGTTCCATGACAACAGAGTGCACGACGTTGGGATTTTTTTTCAGAATTACGAGGTACGGGGTTTGTTTTTTCTTCGGAATCAAAAGGTAATCTTCCAACGGGATTACGAAAAGTCTTTAACGACACACGGCCGATACGGAAATAACGGATTCGGTTAGTTATAATCCTCGGCTGCGCCTCGGATTACAATATCCAACCTCATCCGTTATTTGCTACATATCGGCCTTGTTACGTTAATAACTATAACGGTATTCAAATGACAATTGAAAAGTCAGTGTTAACGGCCGGCGTCCGTTAAGAAATCACTTGTTCAAATATTTATTTCAAAACATCATTCTGCTTACAAAAACAACATTGAAATCTTGGTCCACATCGAAATGGGAGAATAAACCTGTGATTTTCATTTCGCATAGGCTAATAAAACATCTTCATTAACCACCTTTACATTCTTGCTTTTACGCCACATTTCAAAATTTTCATATTCTTTTTGATATCGCTCTTGAGTTATTTTCGGCAGTTAATCAACACTCGCTGCACTGCACATGATTCTTCCAATATTACTAAAGGAATTTGATTTTGTTCCTTTATTTCATCAATTTCATCCATGGTCGTCGTTAAAGCGAACTTGAGAACACAAAAAACTGACGTTGTTTATGAAACTGTCAAACTGTTCCATGACAACAGAGTGCACGACGTTGGGATTTTTGTTTAGAATTGCGAGGTACGGGGTTTTTTCTTTCTTCGGAATCAAAATATAATCTTTCAACGGGATTACGAAAAATTTTAAACGACACACGACCGATGCGCAAATAACGGATTCGGTTAGTTACAATATCCAACCTCATCCGTTATTTGATACATATCGGCCTTGTTACGTTAATAACTAAATTATCACATGTATAAAAAATGCGTGAGCAGCATAGCACCGTCACTAAGGTAGTATTTTCTTCTAATTTTTGTTCTTTTCAGTCGTGTTTTGCCATAAAATACATACTATCGCAGTGTATCCAAGGAAAACAGTCAGGTTCGGGAGTAGTCTTTTTTATCTATCATTTTTGGTACCTGGAATTGTTTTCGTTGCAGAAGGAAAATGTCAAAATCTGGATAAATTTCTGCAGCATAATGGAAAAAATACTCGCATAAACCATTTCTTAGATCTGATCTGCAATATAGATAAAAATATATTGCGGCCGATTTATTTTTATATAGGTTTTGATTTTCCTACGAAATTTCCTTATTTCAGATATTTATTGACTTCCAACGTTAGTGGAAATGGCATTTAAAATTTTATTGTCATAACACGAAACGACAGACATGTCTATTCCATCACCTGTTGCATCTTCTTCCGAAATCGCTCCTGACCCTTCTTCATATCTGATTCCTCAGGATATTGAAAATCCGGTACACGGTTTGATCTCATGGTCCCCAGAGGATCGTTTGGATATCCCAGCACTACTGAGATGCCATAAAACCACTTGGGAACCGAAATACAATATTAGAAAAATATGCCCTAGTTATTCCGTTACTTCACAATATTCCAAATATAGAACATGTAAACAAAAGTATTTCTTGCCCTTTCTGTATCAATATTTTATTTTCATGCTATTTGAATAATACATAGTACTAATGATTTATCGATGCACCAAATATTTCATAGCAATTTCATCAGAAACAACAAAAAAAATCTTATTGCAAATATCACATGATGATGGCAGACCTGTTGGACAGCCGATAGGAGTAATAGTTGTATAAAAATATGCGAGATATGCGATAGAGGACGTACGACTATTCAGCGTTATAGAAGCGAGTGTGCTTATGGGGTATTTTGATTTGCATAATTAAAACGGATGGGGAGTTTGAAAATGAAGTTTGTGTGAGATGTGTATATGCAATAAGGGGCAAATCAATTAATTTTAAAGTAATTTTCCGGAAATTTTTTTGACAGTTCTAACAGCCAATCATATTTTTCGTTTCGTGTCATATGGAACAATTTCACCCAATCATGTCAAGATTACACTTAATATTTCCCTCCTGTCAAAAATCCCAAATGGAATGCAATTATCGAAAATTATAGCGACTATTTCCCTCGTCTTAATCACAAACGCGCACTTTCGAATTAAAAATGGTTTCTAGATCTGTATGACAGCACCTGTCAGCAGTTTCTTTCTCATGAAATAGTCTTGTCAAACACCATTCGAGCATCTAATTTTTCCTGTGAAAAAAAATCGAAAAAATACAATGCAAAGTAATATTTTTTCAGCAAAATGCATTCGTGAAGGTGCAAAACCAGCACTCATGCTTCTTGTTAAAATATTACTTAGCAACTTGTTTTTTCGATTTTTTCGGAAAAATTTAATGCCTCCTGTCAGAAGTCCCTTGTAAATGGAATGCAATTATCGAAGATTACAGCGAATATTTCCCTCCTGTCAAAAATCCCTTGTAAATGGAATGCAATTATCGAAAATTACAGCGATAATTGCATTGTAGAAAGCGAAAGAGCCCTGCGATAATTGCATTGTAGACCGATAATTGCATAGTAGCATAGTTCATAATACCGAAAGAGCCCTGCGATAATTGCATTGTAGACCGATAATTGCACAGTAGCATAGTTCATATCACGGTTATTGATGACAAGCTGACAATTTATGAATTACTAACGTCACCTTGACAAGTTGAAAGTTTATTCGGGAAATATTCTCCCAAATTACACTCGTGCATCAAAATTACCGGATATTTTCGCATTCCTCCGTGTTGTCTTTAAAAAACTGCATTTGGTCATTTTCATATTTTGGAGAAAGAGCCCTCCACCTTCGGTGTCTTCGGCTCTTTCTCCAAAAATGAAAATGAACTCATGCAGTTTTTTGACAACACGCTGTCATGCAAAATTATCGGTAATTTTGATGCACTTGTGCAATTACTTACGATAATTGCATTGTAGAAATCGAAAGAGCCCTGCGATAATTGCACTGTAGATCGATAATTGCATAGTAGCATAGTTCATATTACGGCTATTGATAACAAGCTGAGTATTCACAAATTACTAACGTCAGTTTGACAAGTTGAAAGTTTATTCGGGAGATATTCCCCCAAATTACACTCGTGTATCAATATAACCGGATAATTTCGCATTCCAGCGTGTTGTCTTTGAAAAACTGCATTCGGTCATTTTCGTATTTTGGAGAAAGAGCCCTTCACCTTCGGTGTTGGGTTCTTTCTCCAAAAATGAAAATGAACTCTTGCAGTTTTTTGACAAGACGCTGTCATGCAAAATTATCGGTGATTTTGATGCACTTATGCAATTACTTACAATAATTGCATTCAGTGCAATTATCAGTAACTATGATAACATGATTGTGTTTGAGATATTCCCCCAAATTACACTCGTGTATCAATATAACCGGATAATTTCGCATTCCAGCGTGTTGTCTTTGAAAAACTGCATTCGGTCATTTTCGTATTTTGGAGAAAGAGCCCTTCAGCTTCGGTGTTGGGTTCTTTCTCCAAAAATGAAAATGAACTCTTGCAGTTTTTTGACAAGACGCTGTCATGCAAAATTATCGGTGATTTTGATGCACTTATGCAATTACTTACAATAATTGCATTCAGTGCAATTATCAGTAACTATGATAACATGATTGTGTTTGAGATATTCCCCCAAATTACACTCGTGTATCAATATAACCGGATAATTTCGCATTCCAGCGTGTTGTCTTTGAAAAACTGCATTCGGTCATTTTCGTATTTTGGAGAAAGAGCCCTTCACCTTCGGTGTTGGGTTCTTTCTCCAAAAATGAAAATGAACTCTTGCAGTTTTTTGACAAGACGCTGTCATGCAAAATTATCGGTGATTTTGATGCACTTATGCAATTACTTACAATAATTGCATTCAGTGCAATTATCAGTAACTATGATAACATGATTGTGTTTGGCAACTTCATTCCAAATAAATTTCAAAATTTTCTTTCGAATATCCCTCTGACATTGACAAATTCCTCATAATCTTATGACAAATTTCTCAAGCTCGTTTCTTGGTAACAGCATTCAGCCTTCGGCTTCGGGCTGTTGCCAGGGAACGAGCTTTTGATTGTCATAAAATCTCGTCTATTTTCAATGTCCTAGGGATGTTACTACTGAAAATTAATTTAGATATGAAGTTGTTCATTAACAAAATTGTTTGTGAACTTAACTTTTTGCTATGAAAAATATAATACTTGAATTATTGAATGAAAATTTCACTTCATTAAATATCTAATATTTATTATTGAGACAAGTTTTCTTTATTTATAGAATGATGCAGTTGAATATTAGTCATTGTCCATTTATTCTTAGAAGTTGCCCTTCAAAAACTAATTTTCGTACCTTGAAATCATATAGATGGTAAATAAACAAGTTTTATTTGCTTACTACAACACGTGAATGTATAAATTGTTCAGTGAATGATATTCGTTTACTTTCTTCGGCAGATTGAACAACTAACTCTATTTGAATTATGATCATATGTCATGATTAATTACAAATTAGGCCTCGTCTGATAATCCATCAGTATTAACGTCCTGCACATTCGTAGACCTGTGACATTCGAAATTCATGTAACGATTCGCAGGATCAAATTTGCATATTTATTGTTGTTCGAACATGATGGAAGGATTAAAGTTGTAGAAATATGATCGATTGTTCGAATATAGTTGACATAAACCGAGTGACAAACTGCTCACTTTCCAAACTAAACGTTAAAATGATGAAACTATTAGTTTTTATAAGATGGGCAAAACACAAAAAATTCGGTCAAAATGGAATTCATTGGAATAGGTCAGTGGAAAAATTATTATGAAAAACTGCTCACGGAAGATAGAGACGAATATAAAGACGTATCTCATATAGAAGAAATAACAGAAATGCCCCAAGAGAATAACAAATGAAGAAGTGACTGCAGCGCTAAAAGCCACAAAAAATGTACGAGCGCCATTCCTGGAGGTATCGCAATAGAATCGGTCAAACACGGTCCCTCGATAGTGTTAGAAATATTAACGGAAATTTCTAACTCTTGCTTGGTGGATGGTGAGAGTACCCCAAAATAATGGCAGATTGCCTATATTAGTTTAATTTTCAAAAAGGGCAACAAGATGAACTGTGCCAACTATCGCGGAATCAGCGTGACCTGCTCTATCTCCAAACTGTATGGACGAATACTCAAGACAAGAATTGGAGGCGAGATCAAGGAAAGTGAAGAACAAAGTGGTTTTAGAGCAGGCAGGTCTTGTATCGACAATATTTTTACTCTGCGACAACTGATAGAAAAAAGAAAGGAAAGAAACGCAGAAACACACCTAGTATTTTTAGACATACAAAAAGCATATGACACGGTACCAATAAAGAAAATGTACTAAGTTTTAGGAACATATGAAGGGAGCAAGAAATATTTAAATACTGTTAAAGAGCTGTACAAAAATAGAGAAAATAAAATTGAAATGGGGATCTACTGTCAAAAAGTTTTTCCAAAGGGGTTGCGACAGGGCTGTTCTCTGTCACCTTCCCTATTGAATAGATATATAAAGAAGATCTGAAGGAATGGAAGGCCAAATGCAAACCGATGAGAGTACCAGTTGACGAAGACTTCTCACACACTCTCTTGTTTGCCGAACAATCAGGTGTTTTCCACCGACAAGGGCGACATCAACTATATGATGCGAAAATTAATAGAATGCTACCAAAAATGAGGTTTAAATGTAAACGTAGACAAAACCATGTATCTGGTAGTAGGAAAGAATGAAGTCGGGGATCTTAATTTAGGAAATAGATCTATAAAAGCCTGTGAGGAATATAAATATCTGGGAGTAAATATATCAAAAGGGGGAAATAATCAACGGGAGATAGACAAAAGAGTGAGACAAGGAAAACAAGCAATTCGAAGATTAAATTCTCTACTGTGGTCCAAAGAAATAGAGAAGAGTACTAAAAGAAGAATATATAGTGCAATCCTGGAGAGCCTTCTAACATATGGGTCGGAAGTGTGGGAGAAGACAGAAAAAAACAAAAAAGAGTAACTGCAGAAGAAATTGGTTTCCTCAGACAGAGTTGCCGAAGATCTAGACTGGAACATGTGAGGAATAAAGATATCCGAAGAGAAATGAAAATAGAGGGTACTGTAATAGAAAAGATCGAAACAAAAAGACTGCTGTGGTACGGCCACACAAAAAGAACGCAACCGGAAAGATGGCTACAAAAGATTTATGAATGGTTCCCAAACGACCGAAGAAGGAAAAGAAGACACCCCTGCAAAACCTGGAGAAGAGAGGTAATTCACGCCACGGAGAAGAGACAATTTTTCATCAATGAAGTATAAAATGTAAAAGTGATTCAGAAGAAGTTGAGAATAAGGATGATGAAGTCAAGTCCAAGTGCCCTACCCGGTTTCGGGTGTAGGCTGTAGGTCCCTTCTATTCGTGTATCACTGTATCACGCACAACACGAAAAGTTGTAGAGAGGTCTACAACTTTTCGTGGTGTACGTGATACAAAGATACATGAATAGAAGGGACCTACAGTTCTACAACAAGTAAACAAAATTTTAATTTTTGTTCATACAGAAAAGTTGGGATTTCTTTTGAATCAATTTGTTCAAGAATTGACTAGGACTCAGCAAAATCTACAAACAATTCCATGAAATTAGATCGCAAACATATGTGGTAGGTACTTTAGTTATCACAAACCAATCATTACTAAGATTGAATGTACTGATAAAGTTCATAAGTAATTAATATTTTCATAATATTTCATTTTTAATCGTAGTAACCATTACTTGTTGAAAGTTCATTTTTAGAAATAAGAAAACGTTTATTAAAACTTAATTTCCACTATATTTACAACAATCCATTATTACGACCATTTAATAGAATAAAACACATGATTTCAATGTTTTACGTACAGAAAATAAGTCTCAAAAACTAAATTTATTAGAATCTGTGGAAATTTTAAAACGTTAATCGTCAGAACTTTTACCCAATGAGCAAACCGCATTTAGTAGTTCACCTTTATAGAACCTGTTATTTGAAACCTCATTATAGTTAACCATTCCAAATAAGTAAATACCTATTATACCATTCTGGGAATCATAAATACAACCCCCTGTTATTAATATCTATTAGTAGAACATTTTAGATGATATGTTAACAATTT
>JARQZK010001487.1:495000-585000 GCA_030704885.1 Cynegetis impunctata | reverse complement strand
ATTTTTTCAAGTACTCAAAATTTCTTCCACTTCATGTAAAAATGCAACAAACGAATTAATAGACGGGTTGATTTGAATTGCAGTCATATCTTGAAGAAAAAAAATGAACTTAAAATATATATTTCCCACACCATGAGTCAGTTTCGCTAATGGAAAAGAAGTTTCTGCTAAGCCTCTGAGTTCAAAATAAAATATCTACTTGCTTTTGTCTAACTTCAGACGTGGGAAATCGTCTATATATCGTGAACAATTGTTTTTGTGTAACAGTCTCTAGAAAAGAAAAACCTCCAGCCAAGGGAGAAATTGAAAAGTGCATTCAAGGCTATCAGAAAGCTAATATGATCTTTCGGTAGGAATCGTGCAATAGATAGTTCAGAATGCACTCAGAAAATAATGAATTTGCAATTTGAAGTTGTAACTGTTTCAATATTTCATGAAATGTATGAGAAAAGTAGGACGCGAATATTCGTAGATGCATTTGCTATTCAATCGAATTTTGTTCATGTAATCAGTGGAGAAAATTTACTTTATTGACGACTGAAAAGGTGCCACTGTTTAACAAGTACGTTATACATATAAGAATATATATATTTATATATATATATATATATATATATATATAATAATAATTTTTATTTTCATAATTGTCATAAAAAAAAAAGAAAAGAAAACAAGTTGCTGCCTATTGATATACGAACACCATCACAGCTTATCACAGGCTAACAGGAATTCATTAAAATTATGTATTCCAGTCTTCATTAATAACTTATAAAGTAAACTTTTAAATCTTGTCCTAACATTTCTCGCAATTCAGATGGTAGTAAAAAGAAAACTTATTTTGGTTGGATATTTTCAGGTTATTATTCTACTAATAAAACTGGTAGTTTGAAATATACATTTAAACCGTATAATACAGTATACCGCACACAAAGAAATTGTCACAGAAAATAAACAATATCCTGAAACCATTTAACTTTGAAGAAGTGCACAAACCGCAAAACCAGGTGAAAAATGTATTCAGCAGATTGAAAGTATCAACACCAAAAGAACAAAAATTTCATGTAGTATAAAGTATTGCAAGCAAGAACTGTGATAGACACTACATAGAACATCACAGACTGAATGACAGACTGAACGCACACAACCACACTAAGATCGCAACAACTACACTGAACAAACACTAAACGTCAACCAACCATAAGTTTGATTACGATTCTACAAAGATACTGACGACAGAACAAAAACAAAAACAAAGAGAATTTCTGAAGATGATACTCCTGTATCGGAACACGAACAAAGCAATTGACGATAATAAAATCATCAAATAGTTGAGTAAGGTTTACTTGCCACTAATAATAACAGGACAACTAACGTAAGAGGAACGATACAACGCTGACAACAAAAAAATTAACATGACATTGACAACTGACACGACAGGAGTTCAGATTTGATGAGATGAAATATTAAATATTTTTAAAGAGGACATTAACATTGTGTTTTTAGAATTAGTGTATGGTTAAATTTTATATCAATTAAACTGAGGAAGCAGATCATAACCTTCGAAACGTATATTTTAAACTACAAATTTTATATTTAAATGTACATATATTATATATATATATATATATATATATATATATATATTTATATACAGGGTGTGTCAGTTTTTTGTAGCAGGACTTTACCATCTTATGAAATATATTTTTTATGATGAAAATCTTATATAAACATATATGCTCAGGAGCTTCGTTTCTGATATACAGGGTGCCAAAGTTTTATATTTTTCTATTTTTTTCTAAGTTTCCTCCTATAATTTTCAAAATAATTGAAAGAAATTTGGCACACCTATTTAACTACAATAGCTCAATATTTGGGGCTATTGAGCATTTTTGAATACCTACAGGGTGATACACTTTTGGGGGTCGTGCCCAATTCAACCCTCTCCAACTTTTATGCGTGCCGCCTTTGCTTCCAATGAATCTTCAATTTTAATTCTCTCTTTAATTTGGATACTTTTTGCTCTCTTGTATGTTTTTCCAAAACTGCATGGATGTCGAGATAAATGCCAAAAATCAGAAGAAAGTGCTGATTTTTTTCGGTTCATTCAATATGGCGGCAGGCAAAAAGCGAAAAAAATTGTGCATTTTGCATTTCAAATACCTACTAACTAACTATCCTAGACACCATATCAAAAATTCAGAACTACCGGACCGTTTGTAAGGTAATACTCCTCTATTCACTGGACTAAATTGGGTACGACCTCAAAAGTGTATCACCCGTAGGTATTCAAAAATGTTCGATAGCCCCAAATACTGAGTCACTGAAGTGTAATATGTTAACCAAATTTCAATTCATCAATAATTTTTTTAGTCATTAACCAATAAATGTCAAATAAAGTGTGTTCAAGAAATAAAGTTTCATCACAAAACAATTCTTTTTGGCATTTATCTCGACATCCATGCAGTTTTAGAATAACAAACAAGAGAGCAAAAAGTATTCAAAATAAAGAGAGAATTAGAATTGATGTTTCATTGGAAGCAGAGGCGGCACGCATAAAAGTTCGAGAGGATTGAATTGGGTACGACCCCCAAAAGTGTATCACCCTGTAGGTATTCAAAAATGCTTAATAGCCCCAAATATTAAGTTATTGAAGTGAAATAGGTGTGCCGAATTTCATTCAATTATTTTGAAAATTATAGGAGGAAACTTAGAAAAAAACAGAAAAATATAAAACTTTGGCACCCTGTTTATCAGAAACGAAGCTCCTGAGCATATATATTTATATAAGATTTTCATCTTAAAAAAATGTGTTTCACAGGATGGTAAAGTCCTGCTACAAAAAACTGACTCACCCTGTATGTATATATATATATATATATATATCAATATATATATCAATATATATATATATATATATATATATATATATATATATATATATATATATATATATATATATTTATATATATATATATATATATATATATATATATATATATATATATATATATATATATATATATATATTTTTGCGGGAACCGATTGTTGAAACGCATAAAATCAGTTTTCTTAAAAGGGTATTCGATAAGTTTCTGATTTCATATGACTTTTTTTCAAATTCGATTGGAATGAACAGCTTCGTCCAACAAATATATTTTAAATTCTATTATTGAACTTTGTGAATAGGTACTCCCTGCAGGTATTTCTTGAGAGCTGATTTATGTTTGTGTTCGGAATCAGGCCACAATGACATAAAACAGAGCAGTGGAGATTTCGATATGGACATATGGGTTCGGCTTACACCGAGAATTGCTTGGTTGGAAACCTTGAGGTGGTTAATGTTTCCTGCGGTTACTCAGGGATGGTGTCGTGATGGTCTTCATAGACAACAGTATATCTATCATTTTTTTTATAAGGGGATGAAGGGACACAGGCGATTATTCGCCTGTGTTCCATCATCTACCCTCATGGGTTTGCAAGCGTAGTACATTACCCAGCAGTATAGGTTGATATATCTATCATTGAAAATAAGTAGTGAGTAAGGAAAGATCTGATAATTCACTTCTTCCCGACTAAGCAGTACTGATGAGATCAAGAGAGTTGGAAAAACCCTGTCTATTGAACTTAAATTCGAGTGAATAGCCATGTTTTTGTTTCTTCGCGATTATTGTGTGAGGAAGTGTAGAATTTACGTGTTTGTAATATAAAGCCAGCATCTTGAGAAAGTTATGGGAATGGACCTTATTATTAATTATAGTAAGTTTGTTATAGTAAGTTTGTTAACCTGCGACGGCTCGTGAGTTTGTGTTCAGGAAGGGCGCAAAAATAATATTGGGATATACATATTTGTGTTTCAATTTAAATATTGAAATATCGATACTTCCAACATCCGGATAGATCTGTTTTTGATTTTAGGCTAAATCTTTAGCCATTAGAGTATCGTTAAGGGGTTTATCAATTTATCTAAATCAATAATTTTCTTCCCTTCTACGCACCTACTTATCATTTGAAGCTAAAATACATTCTTCTTTCTTTGTCTATTATGGACTTCTCTATCACCTTCTCATTAAAATTAGAAATTGTTTGAACAATAGCACTTTTAATTGATAACATGACCAAAGCACTGAGAGGATCTTCTCACATAGTATTTTTTAGAAAAGATTTAATAGGTTTTAACTTCGAAAAACATCTCTCTGGTTCTGCTGTTGTCATTGGTATAGTCACTAATATTCGCAAAGTTTAAGTAATTTATTTGAAAGCAGTATCTAAACCTAACGACAGGATACAATGTAATGTTTTTAAGCAGCCCGAAATGTCTGAATGGTCTATTTCTTGGTGATTTTTCATGTTTTTTATCTTGTCTACCAAATGTCTTACTTTTGTCCAATTTTCATCTCCTCCAAATATTAACCAAACAAAACAAAAAACGCATGACTTTGATCATATACACACAACCGCGGAGTCTTGTTGTAAATGTTTTCATCAAATTTTCGCCTTAAACCCGGCCGACGAGCCGGCCGATTTTTATACCCCTTCTGTTCCTGAATTATATTCAAAACTGGCGACGGACGTCCATTATCAGCCAACATAGTATTACGTCATATCACCTTGCCGTTATTGAGGGATATGTGGACTCGTGGCTCAAACGCCCGTGCTCATCGAACAAATGTAATGTTGGTTGCAGTTGGATTGAAATACTGGTATAGTTTCGTAAATTACGGTGGAGCGTATGGATTTGTTTAGATTTTTAGAATATTGCTCAAGTTTCATAGTAACATAATTGTTTAAAATTATATAAGATTATATGTTTATGTATTAAAATTTAAAAAATACGATTGTTTCTAGAAATCTTGGGGGTCCCAGAATCCTTCCTCACCAGCCGCCACTGTTGTTAACTCAAATATGTTTCGGGCTACTAACCCATTATCAAGCGCTGATGACAAACTAAATTTGAGAATGAAACAATCCATCCATTAATAATAATTAATGAGAGGTCTACTTGGTCATTAGCGATGAATAATTTCCTTGAGCTTGTCGATTTAAGCTCTAAAGCTCCTAAAGGGCCCATCATTTTTCCTTTGTTCAATGAGTTGAGTATTTTTGGGTTTTTCTACACCTATAAATTAGTTGTTTTGTATACAACGCTGGGAAATTCCAGTAACGCTCCTATTTTGGACGATTGATTTTTTTTTCAATCTAGCGCTCATGTTTCTACCAGTTTGATCAATATAAAAAGCATCACAATTGATACATTTCGTTTTATATTCAACAGATTTCTCAAAGTGTGTTTGCCTGTTAATTTTATTCGTACTCATCTTGCAAAACTTGTGAATCAATTTGGGGAGAAAGTTAATTCGAAAGAATTTTCGTTCGTCTATATTCTTAAGAATTAGCTACATATGCTTCAGGAGCAATTTTAGTTATATATATATATATATATATATATATATATATATATATATATATATATATATATATATATATATATATATATATATATATATATATATATATATATATATATATATATATATATATATATATATATATATATATATATAAGATATTATTTCAGTGATTTGGACGACACGGTCAATCAAACACAATTGAGTTTCTCTGTAAGAAAAGTTTTATTGTGGTTATTTTGAACATACACAAGAAACCAATGTTTGGTATTAAAAACTTACATACCTGTAAGAAAAGAAACGACATTTAATGTTATCAATTCCAATTTCCAAACCACAATTAAAATCTATGAAATTCTTAAACAATAATATTTTAATATTTACAAATGCTTCTAGGTTTTTGTCACCACAGACAGATTCATTTTGATGTGTCACGCTGACACTAGGTGATGATGTTTGCGGTGTGCGGGAAAATTTAAATTAAAGAAAAAATATAGTTTTTCTTTACATATATATATATATATATATATATAATCTTTTGATAATTATTAGCAATAACAGGCTTGTTATTGCTAATAATAATAATTATCAAGAGATTAAAAATAGTTCACAGGCAACAACAATTCGAATAAATATATATATATATATATATATATATATATATATATATATATATATATATATATATATATATATATATATAATTCACCGCTTAGATCGTAAATGCAGAAACCCTTCGCGATAATACAGACTTCTTGACATGGAATGTCTACTCTGCAACTGTGGTTTATGTGATTCCAAAACTTACCTAGGGGGCTGGTTATATGTATTCCGCGATTTGTATTGGGAAACGATTAAAAATTTTTCAATTGGCTCCGAGTCAAATAAGCTGTACTGGTGAGATCTAATAAGATCGAAACAACTGTATGCAGATTTTCAGTTGGGGTGACATAACGTTTTCTATAAATTCACCTTTTTTCGGAAATCTGACTTTTTAGGTATAGGAACATGATACATCATTTGAAAGGAAATTCAATTTTCTTTTGAGATATATAATAATATACAGGGTATTACATTTAAAAAAATGTACTTTTTGCCATTTTTGTATTCATTGTTAAAATCGCAAATTTTGAAGGACCCTGTATAATCGGAACTTGGTAAACTACGCCTAAAACTTCAGCGTCCTACGAATCTAAATACCTTGGTAATGAACATTTAATTGAAGCTATGTTTTGCACACAAAAATAAGGAAACCATTTAATTTCTCGAAAACCTCTGGAGATAGGTATAGGGAAGTGTCATACAAAAACAATTGGAAAATGGTAGAGATGCAAAAAATGGAATAATATATAGGGTGTCTCATTTGAAATTTCACAGTTGCTGCTACTTTTTAGTATAAGCGGCAACGCCGCAGCGCCACTATTATTTTAGATCGATAGAGCAAATTCGATTACCCATGAAACCAAATTTTCAGAATAATCCCATGTGCCGTTCTCCGTAAACGTCTAACCTACCATCCACCGTGAGTGACCCTGTATATATATATATATATATATATATATATATATATATATAATATATATATATATATATATATATATATATATATATATATTTCTTTATTTTTGTTTTGTTTTCGGACACATAATGGAATGAAATTTAAAGAATATGTTTAATGGATAAAACTGCATTTTTTGACAAGTAACTCAACTTCCGGATTCTCTGAAAGTGTCATAATTTTTCGATTTTTAAATGGTATATTTTCAGTTTTTTATTTCCATATGACATACAGAATATATAATTTGTTACCGTATAATAAATTTTCATGCCAAAGGGCTATATATACGTTCAAATAACTAATTGCAGTTGTAACAACCTAATAGATTCCGGTATCAAATTAATCGTGATAATTTTTTTTTCTGAACCGATGAGCCACCATGTTGCCATTCAAGAAGAAATTTTAATCAAACGTCACAAAGATGAAACATTTTTATCGAAAAACTTAAAATGTACCAGATTGAAATCGAAGAATTATGGTTTCATTCCATTATCTCCGAAAACAAAAAAGTTATAGGAATGAGCCACCTTCCATGGACACCCCGTATATAAAAGCGCTTCTTCGCAATGCATCTCATTAGTCGACTCTGGTAATAAACTTGTGATTGTCTTAATATCTGTATAACCGCAGGAATAACTCGCCGTCGGTACGGTTGCCTGGAATGAATTGTCTGTCTCCCCTACTGGTTCGAAGTTCAGAGCGACTGTAGATCTAATACGTAGAAAGGTATGCGCTGATCTTTTGCATTCCCCACATTCGCGAAGTGTTTTCGATTGAAGAATATTCTAAGCTCGAAGGGGAGTGAAGATTACGTATTTTCCAGCCCATGATATGAAAAACGTTTACTTTAACGGCATGCCTCGTGACGCATAAAATATGAAATCTTAGCCTGAGGAATATTTCATGCTGACGGGAAGGGAATCTCAACGAGTTTATTATATTAAATTGAAATTCAATCATGAAGCTAAATGTAACCAATCGCCAACTTAATAAAGAAGATGGAAATTTCGAATTTAAATATGAATATCGATCGGACGACCATCCGTATTATGATGTTTGAAATAAGAATCTCGGCTTTCTAGAAGAACATGGAATGATGTGATGAATTCGGCCTCATCGGTAGCGCACGCTACTGTTGATGGTGTGTATTACCGTCAGTGATATTTAGTAAAGATCCCTAAAGAGTACTCCACGTAACAATATTATGAACACATAAGGGTCGTCTTTTGTGGCACCTTAGCTTATCCTCAAGTTTTCCATCTTGTGCCCACTTAAGTTTGTTCTTCTGGATAAATAAGTTCATAATTTCAACCGAAAAATATTTTTGTCAGTTTATACTATTTGGAATTCATAGTTAGTCTAAATTATTCTTACTCATCTAGTGGTCCGTATGTGAGCACAAAAGCTGAATCACCAATATAAGACATAATTATAATTTTAGTTACAGAGTGAGTAATCAGTAGAAGTGAAGTGATTATAAGGGATATATATATATATATATATATATATATATATATATAGGGTGATTCGAAATTTACATTTAGTTTACTTCAACTTCTTCTTAGGACGCAAGTTATTTGTATGTCCACATTTCTTCTTCCTACAATTAGTGGCACGAGGATGTAACCTAGCGTAGCACTTCCTGCAGATCATTTTGTCACAGTTATACTTCTGTGCCAATAGACGTAAAGAAGGATCGATCAGTCCACCACGTAAACGAAGAACCAAGTGCAAAGTAGATTCTTTCTGAATATTGTAATCGGACAAAGTACGTCCATCTTCTAGTTGCTTGCCTGCAAATATTAAACGTTGCTGGTCTGGTGGAATTCCTTCCTTATCTTGTATTTTCGCCTTCGCATTTTCAATTGTATCTGACGGTTCAACCTCAAGAGTGATGGTTTTACCAGTAAGAGTCTTCACAAAAACTAGGAAGTAGGCGAAGAGGGAGACCAAGGCTGAGGTGGAAGGATGGTGTGGACGAAGACGCCAGAAAGATCGGCGCAACAAACTGGCAGCGGCTGGCTCTGAATAGGGATGACTGGCGGCGAAGACTTGGGAAGGTCGAGGCACAATTAGGGCCGTATTACCAATGATGATGATGATGACAGGGTGATTCATTAATATGTGTAAATATTTTAACAGGAAAATTTTGAGCTCAAAATATGAAGATCTAGCCCAATTTGTTTATACAAAATATTTCTCCTTACTGATTTACATGGTGTTTTATTTAGATTATTAAAAATTGATTTTGTTCATTACTTTAATGTGCTTGACATTTCTTTATGATATTTGGCAGTAAGTTAAAGTAGTTTGGGACACATCAAATAATAGTGAAGAAGACTTTCTCGCTATCACCAGTGGCCTACGGCAGGGGCACGGGAAAAGTTCTCGTTTCCTAAATTCTACGCCACTGGAAGAATTGACATTTTAGTATAAGTTTTCGATTCTCCAATATTTTCTCTGCAAATAAGGCACTATTTTTTTCGTAACACTAGAGCCACTATTTTTTGATATATTTAACGTTGAACATATGGCTGCACAATTCTTTTAATTTTTATGTACTTTTATATCTTCTTCACTATCATTTGATGTGTCCCAAACTACTTTAACTTACTGCCGAATATCATAAAGAAATATCAAGCAGCATTAAAGTAACGAACAAAATTAATTTTTAATAATCTAAATAAAACACCCTGTAAATCAGTAAGGAGAAATATTTGGTATAATATGCAAATTGGGTTAGATCTTCATATTTTGAGCTCAAAATTTTCCCGTTAAAATATTTATTCATATTAATGAATCCCCCTACATATTTTGTTCTGATCAAGAGAAATATATTTCGAATCTTTACGTTTGATTTAGTAACAAATTACAGTTTCTGCAAAAGGGACACTTTAAGGGCAATAAATTGATAGAGAGAAGTATAGTGTTCATGAAAGAAATAATTGATTTCCCATCCAAGATTATTTAATAATGAGAGGAGAGTGCTTAAAAAATCGTAAATTCTATTTGAATGAGTGTAAAGATTCAATTAAGTCAGTCAAGTTATTTGATGAAATTATATAATAATAATCATTATTATTATTGTTGTCAACAGTAGTATTATTATTATCAACATTAATATTATTATTGAAACAATTAGAGTGGCGGATAACAATCCCATGACTCAACTGAAAATATAGAGCATAAAAGTTACATTGATCGCTTAAAACCAAACATTTGAAACTGCTAGTCAGGTAATTCGGTAGTTTTGAAAAGATTCAGAAGGAAGCTTGTAGTGAGATCAATTTGGCTATTTAATAGGAGACCTGAATGTCTGTATTTATTTATCTGTAATGATTCTAGAAACTAAATTCAATTTCCTTACTTTCAGAATTTAATATTATTTCAAATTCAAATCATCAACTTTAAAATAGTGAATTCTGAAAGTAAGGGAATTAACCTTAATTTTCTAGAATCACAACAGATAAATAAATACCAACATTCAGGTCTACTATTGAATAGCCATATTAATCATACTACAAGCCCCCTTCTGAATATCTTCAAAATGACCGAACTACCTGACTAGTAATTTAGAATTGGTTCATCCTATTATTTGTAACCATTCTTCTGTTTACCCTTTCTATACAATTTATAATCTATTTACTTCTTGTGTTCGATATAACGAAGAAATATATTCAGTTTACACTCGGCATCTGAAGAAGCTGAAGTATCACCGAAACGTGCGTCATGCGCATTTCATTCAATAAATGTGTAAATTGTTTTAATGAACCATTGTTTTAATATAAATCACATAATTCTACCGAGAACGATCACTATGCTTGTAATATTTGTAATTCAGAAGCGGCTGAACAGAATTTCCACTTTCATCATAAACTATGTATTTTCGGAAACTTTCTTAAATGAAATTGCACCATCGCTGAACTCGAGCGGCA
The DNA here is from genome assembly GCA_030704885.1 of Cynegetis impunctata. NCBI lineage: Eukaryota > Metazoa > Arthropoda > Insecta > Coleoptera > Coccinellidae > Cynegetis > Cynegetis impunctata. The sequence continues at coordinate 574,102 of JARQZK010001487.1, read as the reverse complement.
ATTTCGAGCTATCAATCATCAAAAATGAATTAATATTTCAAATGGAAAATTCTATTTCTAAACAGCCAGTATAGAGCAAACGGGGTAGATAGTGAAATCATGTGTTTGATGTCACAAGTGTTGATTGATATGTGGATATAATACATGTGGACTCTTCGGTACATTCGTTGATAAGCGCTTACGGATTTCCAATTATTCAACTTTAGCACTTTATTTAAAAATGTCGGTACAGTTCTTTTGATAGATGAGATGATGAATTCAGGCTTGTTGAAATAAAAGAAAATGTGCTTCTTCTTTCGAAGTTTCGTTCGTTCGTATATATTTAAATCTTGAATAAACGAAAGAACTTGAGCAGATAGAATAAAATTCATCATACATAAGTATATATATGTATATATATATATATATATATATATATATATATATATATATATATATATATATATATATATATATATATAAAATGAAATGAACTATGACATTTATTTGAAACTAATCAAACAAACCTCCTAGCGGAGCTGGCTATAAGAGATCACGAAGCATCGAAATATCAACATCTACCCCAGACGGTAATTGTTCGAAATGTTAATTTGTTTATCACAATCGATGGAAATTGATAGACAGACTGTTTCGCTGCTCATCAGTATCATCCATCCACCGGGAGTGATAACCAAACCAACATTTCAAACGGTCATACATATTTCTTCTAGTAACTCCATGACATATAAATATGACACAGCGCCACCAGTCGGAAACAATTGAACCACATCTTTCAGAATAGAAGAAAACATTTCGGCAACGAAACTCTTACGTCCTGACACCCGAAGGTGGTTACTATAATCGCTAAGCAAGAGTACAGTTGATACATCCATTTTGATGTAATTCAACATTCACCCGCCGCAAGTAACAAGCGCTCAAATTTTATACCTTTTACAGGTAGCAATGAATGGAAAACAGAATTCTTCGTGTTAACGACACACGTTCGTGGCAATAAAATGAAATGAACTAGGACATTTATTTGAAACTAATCAAACAGACCTCCTAGCGGAGCTGGCTATAAGAGTTCACGAAGCATCGAAATATCAACATCTACCCCAGACGGTAATTGTTCGAAATGTTAATTTGTTTATCACAATCGATGGAAATTGATAGACAGACTGTTTCGCCCTTATCGGGGCTCATCAGTATCATCCATCCACCGGGAGTGATAACCAAACACACATATCAAACGGTCATACATATTTCTTCTAGTAACTCCATGACATATAAATATGACACAGCGCCACCAGTCGGAAACAATTGAACCACATCTTTCAGAATAGAAGAAAACATTTCGGCAACGAAACTCTTACGTCCTGACACCCGAAGGTGGTTACTATAATCGCTAAGCAAGAGTACAGTTGATACATCCATTTTGATGTAATTCAACATTCACCCGCCGCAAGTAACAAGCGCTCAAATTTTATACCTTTTACAGGTAGCAATGAATGGAAAACAGAATTCTTCGTGTTAACGACACACGTTCGTGGCAATAAAATGAAATGAACTAGGACATTTATTTGAAACTAATCAAACAGACCTCCTAGCGGAGCTGGCTATAAGAGTTCACGAAGCATCGAAATATCAACATCTACCCCAGACGGTAATTGTTCGAAATGTTAATTTGTTTATCACAATCGATGGAAATTGATAGACAGACTGTTTCGCCCTTATCGGGGCTCATCAGTATCATCCATCCACCGGGAGTGATAACCGATAAGGGCGAAACAGTCTGTCTATCAATTTCCATCGATTGTGATAAACAAATTAACATTTCGAACAATTACCGTCTGGGGTAGATGTTGATATTTCGATGCTTCGTGAACTCTTATAGCCAGCTCCGCTAGGAGGTCTGTTTGATTAGTTTCAAATAAATGTCCTAGTTCATTTCATTTTATTGCCACGAACGTGTGTCGTTAACACGAAGAATTCTGTTTTCCATTCATTGCTACCTGTAAAAGGTATAAAATTTGAGCGCTTGTTACTTGCGGCGGGTGAATGTTGAATTACATCAAAATGGATGTATCAACTGTACTCTTGCTTAGCGATTATAGTAACCACCTTCGGGTGTCAGGACGTAAGAGTTTCGTTGCCGAAATGTTTTCTTCTATTCTGAAAGATGTGGTTCAATTGTTTCCGACTGGTGGCGCTGTGTCATATTTATATGTCATGGAGTTACTAGAAGAAATATGTATGACCGTTTGAAATGTTGGTTTGGTTATCACTCCCGGTGGATGGATGATACTGATGAGCCCCGATAAGGGCGAAACAGTCTGTCTATCAATTTCCATCGATTGTGATAAACAAATTAACATTTCGAACAATTACCGTCTGGGGTAGATGTTGATATTTCGATGCTTCGTGAACTCTTATAGCCAGCTCCGCTAGGAGGTCTGTTTGATTAGTTTCAAATAAATGTCCTAGTTCATTTCATTTTATTGCCACGAACGTGTGTCGTTAACACGAAGAATTCTGTTTTCCATATATATATATATATATATATATATATATATATATATATATATAAAATGTGAGCATTATGGAATTAAGGGATTGGCACTATCGTTAGTGAAATCATTTTTAAGGGATCGATGTCAGGTTGTGCGAAACAGAGGAGAAATCAGTACCATTATGCCTCTACGCCATGGAATTCCTCAGGGATCAATATTGGGACCTTTGTTTTTTATCATGTTCATAAACGATTTACCGGAGAACCTAAATTGCCAGACGGTTTTATATGCAGATCACACGACATTAGCAATTAAAAATAGAGAATTACCTCCACTAAAAGAGAAAATGGAAAATATAGGCGTGACAGCATCAAAATTGTTTGATGCAAACAATTTATGCTTAAACAGGGACAAAACTAGAACTGTGCTATTCACATCATCCAAACGACTTGAGTCCTGCAGTACCGCTACATTTCTTGGTGTTATTATGGATACAAGGCTCACATGGGCAAATCATTGTGAAAAATTAGCACACACTTCGCATAAATTAATATTTTCCATAAGACGCATAAGGCAAATTATCACTGCGGAAACAGCCGTACAGGCCTATTTCGTACTTTTCCATTCGAGAATGGTGTATGGTTTGGAAATATGGGGTATGTCTGTTCATATTTTCAGAATATTAGTTGCTCAAAAAGAAGCTATAAGAGCTTTGGAAGGTGTAAGTAGTGACACATATTGTAAACCGTTATTCGTCAAATATAGGATACTGACTATTACGTCAGAACTCGCAATTAGATTGATTATAAGTGTTAAACAAAATATCACAATGTATGAGACAAGAGCAGTAACCCAACCATATAACATTCGGAACAGCAGAAATTTGGGCATACCCAGAACTAGGCTAAATACTGGCTATAAACAGACAACAGGCATTATGCTCTATAACAAACTTCCACATGCATGGAGAACGCTGTCTGTAAGAGCACTGAAGAAAACACTGAAAGAATATTTTATAAAATATCCTGTGTATAGTGTAGAAGAGATTGGCGATTTCTTTAGTAGTGATAGATAGCATTTGATACAACTTTGAATTGTAAATTAGATTGGACATGACTGTTGTACAGTTTCAATAAATTATTATTATATATATATATATATATATATATATATTTTTTTTTTTTTTTCAGCGATGGTGCAATTGCATTTAAGAAAGTTTCCGAAAATACATAGTTTATGATGAAAGTTGAAATTCTGTTCAGCCGCTTCTGAATTACAAATTTTACAAGCATAGTGATCATTCTCAGTTGAATTATGTGATTTATATTGAAGCAATGGTTTATAAAAACAATTTACACATTTATCAAATGAAATACGTATGAAGCACGTTTCGGTGATACTTCAGCATCTTCAGATGGCGAGTGTAAACTAAATATATTTCTTCGTTATATCGAACACAAGAAATAAATAGATTATTGATTGTGTAGAAAGGATAAACAGATGGATGGTTACAAATAATTAGTAAAATAGGAAAAACCCTGAATTTCTAGTCAGGTAGTTCAGTAATTTTGAGAAGATTCAGAAGGGGGCTTGTAGTATGATCAAATAATATTTGACTTCAAAATATTGAATTCTGAAAGTAAGGGAATTAAACTTAGTTTCTAGAATCATTACAGAAAAATAAATATAAACCTTCAGGTCTCCTGTTGAATAGCCAAATTGATCTCACTACAAGCTCCGTTCTGAATCTTTTCAAACTTACCGAACTACCTATCTAGCAGTTTAGAATGGGTTTTTCTAATTTTACTAATCATTTGTAACTATCGTTCTATTTACCCTTTCCTACAATTTGTCATCTATTTATCTCTTGTATTCGATATAACGGATAAATATATTTAGTTTGCATTCAGCATCTGAAGAAGTCGAAGTTTCAGAGAAACATGCGTCATTTCTTTTTTATTTAATAAATGTGTGAATTGTTTTCATAATCCATTGGTTTAATATGTTTATCAATTAACTTCATGTATCGGCCCAATCTGTTCAAAATATCTTATTTATATTGATGCTTTTTAATCTGCTTCTTCAATGTTTGGTTTTAAGCGATCAATGTAACTGAAATGCTGTATATTTTCAGATGAGTCATGGGATTGTTATCCGCCACTCTAATTGGTTCAATAATAATATTAATGTTGATAATAATAATACTACTGTTGATAATAATAATAATGATTATTATGATATAATTTCATCAAATAGCTTGACAATAACTGACGATAAGATAATAAATTATTCTTCCAAATTTTCAAATTTGTACCTACTATGTTATCCATCTTTTGTATATTTACCCCGAGGCGAAGCTAAAGGGGTTATAGTCTCACGACAAAAAGTTGGTAACTGGCCCGATTTTAAAAATTCCAACGGATATCGATAAAACACATATGATTTCATTAGGGAATTTGAATGCCCAATTTTTACCAACGAAGAATAAAAAAATAAAGCGTATTTTAGATAGTCATTACGACATGCGCATGCGCCAAGGTCGATATGTACGAAGTCCTACAAAACATGCGTCGAAGTGCTCTGTGTGCCACGGTAACCAAGCAACGTTGATAGCTTAAGCTTGATTCTGCGTCTGTGTCTGCTTCCCATCCATAGAGATATCTTATCAATTTGATTCATAATTTGCAGCAAAATGAGCCGGGATAGGATATTCAAATTCGACAGTCAAACAATGAATTTTTTTGCTAAATTTTCACGGATTTCATTCGTAATATCGACTTATTAATACATTTATTGCAATTTTCCTTCATTTCATTCGTAAAATCGACTTTCATTGTTATTTTTATTAATTTATATAATAGGTACATTCAAAAAATATTGACGACATGCACATGCGCCGAGGGGTTTTATCATTCCTAGTGCTAGGCAGTAGGGTGTCCTTCATTTTTTTGATAACATTTCAGTACATTTTTGATAAAACTGAAATAAATGCTTTCACTCATATTTAGTGTACGAGTTTCATTTATTCGACACCAGTAGAATCCGTTTTTTTGAATTTGAAATTTGCCTACTAATTGAGTATTCACACTCATTCCGGAGTATCAATTCATACAGAATTTATGATTTTTTAAGCCCTGTCATCTTTAAATAACCTTTGATGGGGAATAAATTATTTATTTCGTTAATACTGTACTAACATTTCTATTTCTCTCAATCGATTTATTGTTCTTAAAGTGTCTCTTTTGTAGAAACTTTAATTTGTTATTCAATCAAACGTGGAGATCAGAAATATATTTCTCTTGATCAGAACAAAGTAATGTAGTGAAACATATGTGTTCCAAGTGAAACTAATTTTCATAAATACCTTCACTATATTAAAACAGCGGATTATAAAAACAATTTACACATTTATTGAATAAAATACGCATGACTCACGTTTTTGAAATTTCAGAACACAAACGTGGCTGTGTTAATCAAAAGTTGGATTCACATTATGCAAATCATTTAATCACACATTCAATTTCGACTTTAATATATTAAATGCTGAAAGTAAAGAAATTACATTTAATTTTCTAGAATCATTACAGATAATTAAATACAAACATTCAGGTCTCCTCCTGAATAGCCAAATTGATCATACTACAAACCCCCTTCTGAATATTTTAAAATTATCGAACTACCTGACTAGCAGTTAAGAATGGGTTTTTCCTATTTCACTAATTATGTAACCATATTCAATTTATCCTTTCTACACAAATTGTCATCTATTTATTCCTTGTATTCCATATTACGGCGAAATGTATTTAGTTTGCTTTTAGCATCTGATTTTTTTTTTTTTTTTTTAAATCGAGGTGAAAACTTCAAAAGCGATACCGGTTGTTAACCCGGCCTGTGTGGGATTCAATAGTTGATATATATATATATATATATATATATATATATATATATATATATATATATATATATATATATATATATATATATATATATATAAATATATATATATGCAATATTGCCTACCCACTAAAAACACCTCTGTTCTTTCGGTTTCCGGGCATTAGCCTACTAAACCTCCAGTCTCGCACTTAGATTAGGACTCACGTGCTGCGGTCAGCACTAGAACCTGTTCTCTTCCTTGTGTCTATATTTCAAGACCCAAGTGTATGTCTCTCTGCGTCGCGGCGCATTAAAAAAGATTCCATTGCTCGCCTAACTAATTTCCGAAGAAATCTAGGTACAGCTAATGGATGGAAGTACCTGAAAATAAAATAATTATTAGTCCAGTTGATCTCTAGGTCTTTTGTAATAGACTCTCGTTCTTTGTGCGTCCTCTTCTGGATCGTAGTTTGTCAATTCTCTGAGCTCTTGATTTTGATGCTCTTTTATTGCCGTAAATATATTTTGCGCTTTTCTCTTCATAAATTCTTTGATAGGTTTCCATTCAATATCTCTGTGTATTTTTTCATTTCGAACATACCATGGTGCTCCCAATGCTGTTCTAATAAATCTATTTTCCGTACTTGCTATCCGGTCTAGGTTGCTTTTTGCAGTGTATCCCCACGCTACTGATCCGTACGTCAGTTGTGGTCTGGCCCTTATCAGGGCTATCTTGACTCTGTTCGTCATCTTGCTCTTCTTATTGATGAGTGGATACAGCTGCGCAACTTCTGCTTTTGTCTATTGTACTGCTTTGTTTACATGTTTTCTCCATGTTAATCTCGCAAGCATCTGAAGAAGGTAAAGTTTCAATGAAACGTGCGTCATTGGTATTTTATTCAATAAATGTGTAAATTGTTATATCATGGATCGGCCCAATCAATCCAAAATTCGTTTATTTTCAATATTTGTATTTTATGAGAAAAATTGATTCCTTTCATAAAGTTCCTCGTCATTTCTATAATTCCTCCGAACGTGATATAATTATATTTATAAGTTTCGTCTCTGATTTTGGTGCAAAAGAAATGACATGAAAAAGATCGAGAAAGTTTCAACGACGGATATGAGTGAAATGGAGCGGAAACAAAAGTGAACCAAATATTCGGGTATAAGTCTTTCTGAATGTACTTACTTACTTCGCTCCGAAGATAATAACGTATTTCCGCAGTAATAGAACTAATTTAAGTGTATTATTCTGTAACTGTAAACGCCAGCTAATATGAATACAATAGGACATACGTTAAAGCAAATCAAGCGTGGAAGTAAATTAATGATGAGCGATTGTACCAGGACCATTTTCTCATGAATGTATACGAGCAACTATCAAAAATTGCTATTCTGTTTTTTTATGAAACATCAGCAACTTCATATCTATAATCAAATACCTGAGTCATCGACTACAAAATACCTGGGAATTCATTTAGATGAAAGACTTACTTGGAAAGAACATGTAATTAAAAAACGGAAGCAAATTGATCTAAACATCAAAGATCTATATTGGTTAATAGGGAGAAAATCTAAGACATCATTGCAAAATAAACTTGATATATAAAACTATAATAAAACCAATCTGGGTATATGGAATAGAACTCTGGGGATGTACGAACAAATCAAACATATCTATTATTCAAAGAAGCCAATCGAAGATACTTCGAATGATAACAAATGCTCCATGGTATGTAACTAATCAAACTCTATACGAAGACTTAAAAGTGCCGTATGTGAAGGACGTCATCAGAATAAAAGTATCGACACCACGACAAATTGAAGAGCCACCCAAATGCTCTTGTCTACCCACTTCTTCAACCACACAACAATAGAAGACTAAGAAGAAATTGGCCAGCAGACCTAAATGAGGCTTAAGGAGGGTTTTTTCACTGGAGAAGACCTCAACACGTTATATGAGGGCCCCAATAGCTTTTAAGTCATCACATTAGCCCATAGAACATATTGTATTTTGAATGCTAATAAATTTATAAAAGGAGAAACAAATATCCATAATTTTGAGTATCCTAGTAATTAGTAAATTTTTCAAATAGTATATAATGATAGAGATTACGACACGAGCCGTTGACGAGTGTTGTAAATCACCGGCAATAATAATAGCCATAAAATGATAGTATAATACTATACTTACCTACTTACTTACGACTGTAAGGAACCTATTAATGAAGATATTTTTACTGAAGCAAATATTTATGGAATTTTACTTTTGTTATATATAACATGAAAAATAATGATATCAATATGTACTTATAACTAATAACGATTCGAAATTCATTATTTATGTTAAAATTATTTACATTTGGAAAAACTTGTTAGGTTAATTGGAGGAATATAATCAATGTCTAAATTGATATTCTGATTGTTTGTAGAAATTCTTTAACTGCCGGTACAAAAATTAGAATTAGTTAGATACTTGTATGGAGCTTGATATTTTTCATTTGAATCTATTTCATCTCTCATATAGAGACGTTTAAGTATCCTTTAGCTACTGACGATTTCCATTTCCAGTGGCGCTTCAGAATTGCTATGTCATTACCCATCAACAAGTAGAGTTACAGAAGATTTTCTGAAATTATGTGCAAAATACTTTTCCGGATTTGGTAATTTCAAAAATTCGTCAATTTTTTTCCATTTTGGTGAATTTATTAATTATAAAATCTTTTGGTGGTCTTCATAGTTTTCATAGTTCAAAAATAGAAAATAATTCGTAGTATGAATTGAACGACTACTAATGTATTTTTCATTCTTTTCATAATCAGTGAGTAATTGTTAATTTTTCGACCTATATTTGTCTTACTATTTGACTATTGAGCTAAAAACGCGGATTCAAGTTCTTATAAAGTTCTGATTCACATACAACACTATGTGGCGGTTATCACTAGTTTATCACTAGGGTGATAACCACCCATTGCTAGTACTTTTCAACCTTGAAAAATAAACTCATACGTACCTAATTGTGATATATGAACAAAAAGCTTGTTTAATATCATACCTTTGTTGCAAAAAAAGGCATACCTCGTCATATGCTTTAGTGATAAAATCATAAACCTTTTTTCCAGAAGAAGTACTAGCTTTTTCAGGTATTAAACCTTCAGTGTTTTTATCTGATTTCTTATATTTATTCCTTGATGTATATCGAGGGACCTACAGTTTATCGCCGGTTCCGAACGGCCAATGGGCTTGTGAACGATGCACATTACCCAACAATTCGTCTTAAAACTATAACCACTAAATACCGGACATATACAACACCCAAGAGTAAGGTGGGACTCGAACCCACAATCCTCGGTTTACAAGCGGTAAACCATACCGCCTGGTCTACCGAGGTCTCAATTGATGTATATTGATTGTACTTCTAAGCATTGAGCAATGGTTTCATAAATTCTAGGATTTATATTATGAGGATAGTTGGGAACAACAGTTCTGAAAACAATTTTGTGCATTTTTCCTTTCTCCAAATCAAAAAAGATGCATTGGCTGCTACATACAATGACACAACGAATAATATATATATATATATATATATATATATATATATATATATATATATATATAAATATATATATATATATATATATATATATATATATATATATATATATATATATATATATCAAATTATGAAAAATATACCTGTTGACCATGGTCAATTTAATATGTCACATAAAGTGAACTAGGAACTTTCTTGAATAATTTAAAAATTATCATATTCTGCTTTTTTGGTCTGAACGAAGGATTATTGGTTTCCAATCTTTGGTGGAGGGCGCTATGAGTAATCCATTTGGTAGTCCGACCGCGATTTGTATTGGGAAACAATTAGAAATTCATTAATATAGTCAAATAAGCTGTGCTGAAGAGATCTAATAAGATCAAAACAGCTGTATGCATATTTTGAATCAGGGTGTCTTGACGTTTTCTATAATTCACCGTTGGATGCTGAATGCAGATTTCGCACCTCGAAATACAAATATTCAGTATTGTCCTAGTTCAATATATATATATATATATATATATATATATATATATATATAGGTATTGTCAAACAGTCTTGGACAAAACTATTTGGTGATAAGATTCCGATTAACATTGTGAAGTAATTTTCAATAGTCTGAAATTTCACTAATCTATTGAAATCTCTAAATATTTGTGGAATTTTTCATTAGACTTTATTAAATTTAGAATGCTATCGTTCGAAAAGTATGTAAAAATATTTATATTATAGTTTAATTCATAGCAACTACAAGTGTGTATTTCACATTTATAAGTCACAGGACTTATTATTTGTTATCAATTCAAACCATAACCTCTTATAATTATCAATAAATTTGAATATTCATCATTCACAGAATGTTTTAAGTGAAAGCTAAATATATAATTGGAAAGAGAAGGTGCTGAAATAATTCAAGAAATTCCTGAACTTTCCACATTTCACCCATCTTCTAAATGTTAGTGTATGTTGGTGAATTTATTGTTTTCATAAAAATAATAATATTGTAAAAAAAAAATTTATTGCAACAACTCACACGTCTATGTTGTAAACACTAAGAAGAAGTCACTTTTAATGTTCAAATATATTTTGAATGTGTAGGTGTTACAATAAATTGATTATGTCGAATTGCATTGTATGAAATTCGAATTTTCTTAAAAAAGCTCCTTGGAAAATAGCTTCTAAAATAAATGGGCGATCTCATGTCAGCATTTTCTGAGAAGAGTTATTGTCAAGGTTAGATCGACCAATTGTATTGCGTGAAATCTGATCATTAATTTGGAATAGAGTTCAATGAAAGGGTATATAATATATCATGAAAGTCAGGCTTTCAGTTTGGGCGCGGAGAGAAGTCCGTGTAGGATTTAGAGGCTCACAATTTAGCGATTTACTGTTTATTGGGATATAATTCGTTGTAGGGGAAAACTTGGCTTCAGTGCGGCGCAATTTTTAGGTTTCACGTATCTTCCAATTTTATATAGAAAGTGTTCTTCAAAGGTCGATGATATCCACTATTGTGGTTATATGGTGTTCTATCATCTGAGCATGATCTTATTTGTGCGTAGTATTCATATTTTCGTTTTTCTATTATCTGAGGCAGTTTATTCCATTTTCTTCCTCTAGCAGCTTTTAATCTTTATTCCTATTTTTATCTTACTAAAAAATAATTAATTTCCTGAGAGTATACTTTCTATTGATACAGAATGATATCTTTTTGAACATTTTGAACGACTTTTGTTACTTTTGACATAATATATATATATATATATATATATATATATATATATATATATATATATATATATATATATATATATATATATATATATATATATATATATATATAACTTTTTGATAATTATTAGCAATAACGGGCTTAGCGAATCTCAAAAAACTCGATTTTATTAAAAAGTTGACGTTTCGCCACGACATTCGTGGCTTTTTCATGAATTTTTAAAAAAATTCTTCACAGGCAACAACTATTCAAATATATATATATATATATATATATATATATATATATATATATAAATTAAGTGAACAAGGAAAATTCTTCAATAATTCAAAACCATCAAACAATCTTCCAAGAGAAGTCAAATAGTATAGGAGCCAGTAACAGATTTACATGACCAATTTCCTCTCAATCGATTATTAGTGGATGCACCAGACGTTTGTATAAAGCTTCGTGAACGTCAGCTACAGTTCCATGGAGGGGAGGGTAGTATGAGCGGTAGTAGCCCCATACGAATGGAGAAATATATATATATATATATATATATATATATATATATATATATATATATATATATATATATATATATATATATATATATATATATATATATATATATATATATATTCAATAATTCGTAGGTAAAATTTTGTTAAATTAAATCTAACCCAATAACCCTAAGAAAAAGAACTATTTAGTTGACTATAACATGGTATATTATACCTCAGCTGGTCACTCGAACATGAAAAAAATGTACTTTCAATAATTTCCTCTCAACTAAATATCAACCTTTGATAGCTTATTATGCAACTATGAATAAATATATATTTCAGCTGGCTGTATCTTGGTGGAAAGACCGTAAGCTGATACTTCGAAAGTTATGACGCAGAAGTAAGGCTGAAGCATCTATCGCCTATTTAAATGCATCAGCTGACGAGATTTCCTCCGACTTACTGCTAGCTGATTTTTTCATTCATTACAGCAGTTCAATAGCAATCAGCTCACAAATTCACATGCGAGGGTCGAGTAATAGGACTTTCCAACGTAAACGTACAACCACAGTTCCACAGTTGAACAAACCGCAATTCTGTTTTGTGTTCTGCGTTCAGCTCTGTGTTCTGTGTTTTGCTCATTTTATCCGTTCTATGACGTTTTCCCTCGTCCCAGATGGTCATTATAAAACGATAAACTGTAAAGTCGAAATTTAGAATGAATCAATAAGTTGTATAACTTTCAATCGAATTTCCCGCGTTTTGTCCGTATTGAAGCAATTTAGTATTAAACCTTTAAATTTAGTAGGCAACCAAGTCATTTTTAGTACACCTGGTAACGGAGGCCAGTACAACCCTGCCTCCGAGCATAAATTTTTACATTGTATGATATGCTAGCGTGTGCAGCTTCAATCTTAAGAAATAAGGAGAATAATATAAGATACGTCATTTCCTCCCGAATGAAAAGTTGTAAGCTGATTAAATATATTTTTTTTCTCCGTGTCGCACGTGCGTGGTAGGCTACCTCTGCTGATCCCCCTCTCCCCACAGAAACGCTCCTGACGTTCACGAGGCTATATGTTGCTATTCCCTGATGAGCCTCACCAATTATTGTTCGAGAAGAAATTTTTACCTACCTGGCTCCTGGACTAAAAAAGGAGTATAAGCTGAATCTCCATGAATGTTTGATAATCTCAAATTACAATTGTAAACCTCTAGTATCGAAACGTCAATTACAGAGACAAAGACAAATATTTCTGATGAAGAAAATGGATTCTATGTAACATAGAGTAGATTAAATTGGATCTGTTTTTGGCTTATTTCGCATAAACTCCTTTGTTCCCTTGAAAGTAATAAAAACGGTTTACTTACTTGGAAGGACTTCCCTCGTAATTGCATATGTCTCTGCAATTACGGCCAGACAGTAGCGCAAATCTCTTATTGCGACATTGTGGTTTATACTGTTTTTATCTTCGGATTTTCCTGCTCCAACTTCGGCCGTTTTCCGCCAGTGAGAAATTCGTAGATTCAAATTCTGTTCGCCATTTGAGCGCGAAATGGAGTTTGACGATTATCCTCTTTATGGTGTATTCAGAGTATGATATTTATTTGCGATATTTTAAAGATTTGCGGATGAACCAGTATGTCGACATTATATCCTGATTTATTTATGCTGTTATTCTCAAACCAGGCTATTTTATTGTTGAGAAATTTGAGATTCACGTTTCAGTAAAATAAAAATATTCTCCTGCTGAATGTTATAACAGTTATATATAGATATATATATATATATATATATATATATATATATATATATATATATATATATATATATATATATATATATATATATATATATATATATATATATATATATATATATATATATATATATATATATATATATATATATATATATATATATATATATATGTACATATTTTTTTGGCATCTGTGGTTGTAATTATTTTTCTTCTAGTTGACATAGCAGCAAAAGTACTGTGACATTCCAATATAATCTATATATATATATATATATATATATATATATATATATATATATATATATATATATATATCAATACGCGCAGGGTCGTATCCAGGGGGCGCCAGAGGGGGCTGAGCCCCATATAGAATTATCTAAGCCCCCTCTAGAAAAGATACAAGAATTATTACAAACCAAAAATGTTTATATCTGCGTTGAAACATAAAACTAGCCTAGTTACAAACAAATCTACCTAATTGTGATACTGACTTAAAATTATTTATTGGTGGCATCTTTTAACCCGCAAAACATGTTAACGTTTTTTATCCTAAAATGAAATAGCGACAAACGAGCGGCTACCATCAGGGTTGCCAGATTTTTCAGAGCCGTGTTGCACTTTAGACGCTAATTTGTCGCCCATAGGCGCAACTGTGGTTGCGACATGTTAACGGGGAAACATTGGTAACAAGTATTTTTCATATAAAATTCACTTATTCTAGGAGTTATTTCATACGTGTTTTGCTGCTAATTTGTCGCCCAAAATCGCAATCATGATTTTTTTCGCAACTGCACGAAAAAATAGTGCACCCAACATGTTGCCTACTCGTCCGAAAAACAATAATAGGTACTTTCGAGACTTTTTACTTAAATTACTATTACAATCAAAACCACGATTCTGTTACAAATATCTCTATTTTTAAAAAAACTGTTCACAAGACATCATTACATCATCATCATCATCTGTGTCTGTGCTCGAAGTTGTGGATTGGTTCTGTTACTGATACATATCAGAATTAAATTTTGCATACTTAGCTTTGCTAGGCTCAAATTATTTACAGCAAATCTCATTTATTTCCAAGTGAGATCTAATAGACACAACTGAATTTGTTGTTTTTTTCAGTATCATTTTATCTCGTTTTTTAGTTTCATTTTATCTCGAATTTTACATATAACAATATTACCTAATCAATGAAAATATCCTTTCCACGAATGAATTGGATGACGGTAACCTTAGAAGAGTAAATGCAAATAGAGCTAAATCTTCAAACATGAATTTGTAGGCTGCATTTTTTAAATCTATAATCTTCCTCCAGAAAGTGGCTCTATGATGTGAACGTCTATAGATATATTTATTTGTTTATATTTAGTGATGAAAGTACATTTAAATTTTTTTTAATATTTTTTTATTTCTATTAGTTTTATTTATTTAGAGTTTTCTAGGAGAGATTTTTCATTTATTATTTTTATTAGAATAAATTTTTTTATTTTTCCATTATGTTTTTCAATTAATATTCGTTTTTCAGTATACACTTTTAGGTAAAAAGACAGAAGAAGCTGTATATTCTTATCTTTTTTTACGTATATTTATTTTAGTACTATGTAAAAAACAAGCCCCCTCAAGAATTTGTTCAGCCCCCTCTAGAAACCAGTGCTGGTTACGGCCCTGAATACGCAGAGAGAAAATTTGGGACCCTTTTTTAAACATATCTGTCACTAGGAATAATGTGAGATCTGGCATTTATACGGTTTATATTGAGAGAAAGTACAGAACATTAAAAATCATGGAAAGGCCATCGCTTCAGCCATTTCATATAATAATCATTGTTTAAGTTCTCACTGTCAACATCAAATAAATAGCATTTAAACTTATGACTAACTCAATTTAGAGGCGATTTGGGAATACAAAAATCCTCCAAAACCAGTTAATCTAGCTCCATATACCCACCAAAATGACTAGAAGGCAGCAATCCAGATATATTGTACATAATTAATTTCTACATCTTTTGCCACTCGATTGAAATAGTTATTTATGTACTTAGTGCGTTATATAGATCCTTACGCCCGGAGGGAAACATTCGGCCCGAGAGAATTTGGCCCGAGGGATGAATGTTGCCCGATGGGCGTAAGGATCTAGTAACGCACGTGGTGCATACAAGATTTTATTTTTTACGAAAAAATTATTTTATTTTAATGAAAAAGCGATTTTGAAATCGTTTCATTGCTCCTATCCATTGCATGTCATTTGTTGATATTTTGACGTTTGTAAATATTTTTGTCATCTTATTTAGTGAATGTCATTGCTGCTTTATTTGTGTAGTCTTATAAAAATAATGAAAATGAAAATTAATTCACCCAAGAATATCATAGAAAATGCAGCCAAAGCTGCGAATAATTAATTGCCGGAGAAATCCAGAGTCGTTTACGACAAGGATTATGAAGTATTTAATCAATGCAATTTGCTTCTACTCGTACAATTAGCGTTATGATCCATAATGCCCGCGAATGCGGGCGTCATGGCCTAGGGCAAAATGAGTGTGTTTATAGCAACCGTATCCAAGGTGAAATGAACATATAATATACATGTGAAAAATAAAATAATTTTTCAATCATGCAACTCCAAGTCGCTCAAGGTTTGACAATGACAAACTATTTTGACTAAATTTGCAAATATTGATAGTTTTCATCTGCCTCAGAAATAACTCTAAATACCAAGTGTCAGGTCTGATGAGTATCGATGGTGGCCAATATTTACCTGAAAATGATATGTATATATATATATATATATATATATATATATATATATATATATATATATTATATATATATATATATATATATATATATATATATATATATATATTTTATATATATATATATATATATATATATATATATATATATATATATATATATATATATATATATATATATATATATATATATATATATATATATATATATATATATAAAGAGGAGATTTATCGCGGGGAAAAAGTATAGAAAGCAAAAGCAAAATTATCGGTCTAGCCCGCATATGTCGACGCAGCCGTTGACACGTGTTTCGGACTCATTGGTCCTCATCAGAACGGCGTAGCCAAGTATGCGATGGAAAACCTGGACATGAAACAGCAACAACAAGCAGAGTTCGAACAATGTACCACAAATGTGTGATTGTCTTCCGAAGCAAAGGATTCTGCTTGTTGTTGCTGTTTCATGTCCAGGTTTTCCATCGCATACTTGGCTACGCCGTTCTGATGAGGACCAATGAGTCCGAAACACGTGTCAACGGCTGCTTCGACATATGCGGGCTAGACCGCTAATTTTGCTTTTGTTTTATATATATATATATATATATATATATATATATATATATATATATATATATATATATATATAAGATATCCCCATGTTTCAGGAAAAATACGACTATAAATTGGATCTGCCGACTCATAAGTATTCATAATATTTTTATATATATATTTCATCCCTACTTTTATGAAAACACCAGATGTCTTATTTGGCGATATAGAACCCATAAATAAGCATATTTCACTAAAAATTTATTTGTTTTTAGTGATTATTGAAATAAAGATTCTCTTTAATCAGGAAATGATTGTGCTATTTTCTATTAAATTTAGATTCTTAGTTTTTCTGAATCGATCCCTTATATTTTTTGTACTCAATATTTCATATATAATTGGTAAATAGTTGGAAAAGGCCAGTGAAAGAGAACACAGAAATCTATTTCATGTTAATATCAATTTACCAATTATTAAAGAAAATATTTGGGTCACAAACAGACCTTTTGAGATTTTTTATATATGCCCAGGAACATTCACTTTCAGTAAGACACTCGGATATCACCAACGCCCTTTCCCAACATCACACCCAAACAGGCCACATTATCGATTTCCCCAATACAAGAACTATTGCTCCCGTCCGATCTTTCAAATCCCGAATTTTTCGTGAAGCTGTAGAAATAGAAAAACGTCCAAATTGTTTGAACACCAGAGATGATAGTCACACACTCCCATCAGCATGGAAACCACTTCTCAGTGGTCGCCATGTCACACTCAATCAGAGTGCATCCCGCACTGATGAGCGTGAATGCCCCATTGACGTCAATACTACGTCAATAACTACGTCAATGGAGTAACCGCCCCCCTCCCCTATAAATACGGCCACGCGACGATCGGCCCGTCAGTTGACTCTGAAGAGTAGGCAGGTTGAGACTTCAGAGTTGACAGGAAGCAGTACGGTTGGTGGAGTAGGCAGGTTGAGACCACGCAATCGTATTGTTTTCGATTCGTGTAGTAGGCAGACTGAGGCCACGTATCTGAATTATTTCCCTTCTAATTATCCTGAAGATGACTTCGCAAAAGGAGCCGAAACGTCGAGATTTTTCAAATCTTTCACGCGGTTCATTCCGAGAACCAAGTTTATCAAATACTTCCGATCGCGGTAATCTTTCTGAACTTTCAGTAATTTTGAGAAGATTCAGAAGGGGGCTTGTAGTATGATCAAATAATATTTGACTTCAAAATATTGAATTCTGAAAGTAAGGGAATTAAACTTAGTTTCTAGAATCATTACAGAAAAATAAATATAAACCTTCAGGTCTCCTGTTGAATAGCCAAAATGATATCACTACAAGCTCCCTTTTGAATCTTTTCAAAATTACCGAACTACCTATCTAGCAGTTTAGAATGGGTTTTTCTAATTTTACTAATCATTTGTAACTATCCTTCTATTTACCCTTTCCTACAATTTGTCATCTATTTATTTCTTGTATTCGATATAACGGATAAATATATTTAGTTTGCATTCAGCATCTGAAGAAGTCGAAGTTTCACAGAAACATGCGTCATTTCCTTTTTATTTAATAAATGAGTATCGCTGGTGGCCAATATTTACCTGAAAATGATATGTATATATATATATATATATATATATATATATATATATATATATATATATATATATATATATGTATTATATATATATATATATATATATATATATATATATTATATATATATAATCTCTTGATAATTATTAGCAATAACAGGCTTGTTGAATCTTAAAAAACTTGATTTTATTGAAAGTTGACGTTTTCGCCACGACATTCGTGGCTTTATCAAAACTTTTGATAAAGCCACGAATGTCGTGGCGAAACGTCAACTTTTCAATAAAATCAAGTTTTTTAAGATTCAACAAGCCTGTTATTGCTAATAATTATCAAGAGATTAGAAATAGTTCACAGGCAACAACAATTCGAATAAATATATATATATATATATATATATATATATATATATATATATATTATATTATATATAATATATCCCCATGTTTAAGGAAAAATACGACTATAAATTGGATCTGCCGACTCATAAGTATTCATAATATTTTTATATATATATTTCATCCCTACTTTTATGAAAACACCAGATGTCTTACTTGGCGATATAGAACCCATAAATAAGCATAATTCACTAAAAATTTATTTGTTTTTAGTAATTATTGAAATAAAGATTCTCTTTAATCAGGAAATGATTGTGCTATTTTCTATTAAATTTAGATTCTTAATTTTTCTGAATCGATCCCTTATATTTTTTGTACTCAATATTTCATATATAATTGGTAAATAGTTGGAAAAGGCCAGTGAAACAGAACACAGAAATCTATTTCATGTTAATATCAATTCACCAATTATTAAAAAAAATATTTGGGTCACAAACAAACCTTTTGAGATTTTATATATTATTCTTTTCTATTCGTCTCCTTATATTTAGATATGATGAGCTTTTTTAGAATGTTCAGATTTAATTTATCCTATCTTGTTTATTTGTTCATCTCGTTGGTGCAATACCCAAACAATTTTTTTCAACCATACATTAAAAGTAGGTGAAATTCAACTATGAATAACCAACAATGATTCGATCTGAAAGAATAAATAGTTGATAGTCTTTCTAAATCCAACATCCGAATATTATTTCGAAATTTTGGTCAATTTTTATGATGACTAATATACGAAAAAAGTCGTCAAATGTGGTTACACTTCTTGAAAATATTACACTTATCAAATTAAATACTGCTATGGGATTGTTTTCAATTAGTTATTTTACGTGTGTTATTTTTTTACTAAGTCTCTAATATACTTCTCGAATATTAATTCAGTTTTTTTTATTTTCAGATAATTTTTCATTGGTTTCCTACCACATCTGGAGGAACATTAACATTTCATCCCTGGAATATGCAGGGTCCTTGTCACGTTTTCATCGGACGAGCCAAAACCATTTCAACTTGAAATTAATCAAATTTTGCATAGACAGTGTAGCAGTCTCATACAAATTCCCCTAATTTGAATATGGAATTTATCAAGGAATTGAATTTTTTGTCGGTGATAGAAGAGGAACGAGAAAGTACCGACGGAGACAGCTTAAAAGAAGCGGAAAAGTTAAAGTGGAAAACGGATTATCAAGATTCTGAAA
The DNA here is from genome assembly GCA_030704885.1 of Cynegetis impunctata. NCBI lineage: Eukaryota > Metazoa > Arthropoda > Insecta > Coleoptera > Coccinellidae > Cynegetis > Cynegetis impunctata. The sequence continues at coordinate 553,702 of JARQZK010001487.1, read as the reverse complement.
CGTTTTTATCAGACAAAGTCGGTATAGGTGACCGAAAATTTAAGGAAAAGGTAGCTTCTAAAATACCTATACGACAAGACAGATTACTTGTGCCATGTTATACATTCAAGAAAGATATTAAAGAAATTCAAAATGAACAGATTACGTCATTTCAAGAGGGGGAAAGTGATAAGAGACATGAGAATATTCCTGCAGTTAGTCTTTCTGAACAAGATTCAGAGTTTTCACGGCAGGAAACGGAAGAAAACAAAGAATCACAAATACGATCACGTGTTACGGATATATCAGTGTTTCAATATGAAAACACAACGAACAGTATACATGGAGAAAACAACAAAAGCTTGGTAGACAATAAAAACATCACGGAACAAAATTGGTTCACTATTGAACTATTAAATGAGGAAGCACGAAATTCATCTGTTAATAACATTTCCGTTTTACCCTACTCAACAGAAGACACTAAAACACCTACAGCATTTTCTTTCACAATAGAAACTTCTGAGGATGAAAATAGAGGAATCGAGCACGAAAGTAATTCGGAGGAATTCGAAGAGGAAATAAACGTTTCGAAGAGTCCTCAACATTATCCTTCGAGTTCAGCGTTGCGAAAAGGAGCTAATAAAGAATTATTTTCTGTTCAAACAGAAGGAAGTTTACAGTATTTTCTTGATAAGAGAGATACCCGGAACTTGGAAAATATTCAATCCTGCCATGAAATATGTGATGAAAGTCTAAGTTTATATTCGAATACTGAATTTCCATCAGATTTTGAACAGAATTCTTCCAATGCTTCAAACTATTTCGAAATTAAAAATTTCGAAGAAGATAACAATATAGAAGAGGAGGATATTTTTGGAAAATCTGCCAATTTATTGAATATTTTCAGTGATAATTTTTCTATACCCAGTAGACCAGATTCTAATAATATCAGTATGTTTTTCGAAATAGGCGAAACAAAACATTATAAAAACGAAAATATATCGAATGTGAAAAATTGTGAAAAAGATTCAGAAACCATAGTTAATATGAGTCAGGAACATAAAATTAGTACAAAAACTTATATGAACTGTAGCGAAGATATGGATTCCTCGAAAAAACTAAACGAAACTTTTGATAGAGTAGATTGTTACGAACCTTCTTTTTTCAGTAGTACCCCAAATGTAGAAGAAGGCATTAAAAGTTCAGATACAAATTATGATCTCTCATCGAATCATTTGGATGAAATAAGCAGAATCAATACAACTTCTGAATCGAGGAACGTAATCAAGTTCTGCCAGAAAGCAGCTAATGAATTTCCTTATTCTGAAAGCAATTTGTTTTCTAAAACTCCGGGAAGTGTAAATATGGATGTAAAAGAAACAAAAACCTCTGCAATTGAGTACACAGAACATTCAATTCCACATGAATTCAACAAGAATGAAATGAAAGAACATAAGTGTGGTTCGATCAGCCCCCCAACAGAGTCATCAATTTCTAGGGAGTCATACGAATATGAAAACATCCTACGGAATTATCCAAATTCTGAATTTCAAAATGAGTGTTATGATAAGTGCATCAGTAATAGTTCTCTAGACGTTATTGAATATCCATTAGAGGGCCATGAACCTGCCGAGAATATATTAGAAGCTCCAGCAGAGTTTAGGACGGAGTCTGAGATTAATAATTTCGAAGAGGAAAATTCTGAATCATGTCAGGTGTGTATATTCAAATTATAATGAAATAACCGTTTTGATATATATATATATATATATATATATATATATATATATATATATATATATATATATATATATATATATATAGTACCAAATTTTTGAAATAGAAAATACGAGAAAATAGATTCATGGAGAGACCAAACAAATTTCAAATTTCAGTAGTAATTTATTATTTGTAAATTACCTTAATTCCATTTTCTCCAAAACACGGGGTGAAGTTGTATCTGCAACGTATGAAAATTTTAAATGAGTAGATAATTAAGATGAGAGGTAAAGATACAGGAATATGTATATGTAAGTATATGAAAAAATTGGATCAATGAATAAATAAAATTTCGAAAAATAAGGACATATCATAATTTCTAATAAGTAAATAGGTAAATTGAATTTGACATTTCACGTATCTGAAAAATGAATAAAATGACATTATAAATAAAAGACAGGTGAATACAATAAAATAATAAAATAATTAATTCTGATATTCAGGACGTTTAGGCCGATTGGGGGGGGGGGGCATTCTCAAGATATTTATATATATATATATATATATATATATATATATATTTATATATACACATAGACAGATATAAATGCTATTACGATTTAGTAGAGAGCTCAAGACTGAAAAGTTTCAGACGATGTAAATGAACTCTTGCAAGATCACTTCATCATAATAAGTGCACCAGGTGTGCTGTATCATGTCTAAAATTTTCGATCTTTTCATAAATTATGTAAATCATCAGGTCTTCGTTGAAGGAACGCCGTCCGCCTACAACCGAATTTGAATTAAATTTTATAAGTAATGTTTCTGTGTGAATTTAACCTGAGTGATAGAATCAACCCTCCGGCATTCCACATGCCGTTGTATCCAAAATAATTTCCCTACATTTTCAAGGTATCTTCACCGCAACCTCCGTCGGTACCGGAAAAGGAATCACCTATCTGTGACAACCACAATACCTACGCGACGGAAACGGGCGATACAAATCAACGACCGAATCCAACGGGGGAACAAGAACTCCGCAATGAGAAGACGCAAGAGAACCGAAGAACGCAGGAGAGCAACGTCAGTAACCTGAGTAGTACGGACAGTGTCTGGCTAACATTCACTAACAGTACCGAAGACAATGACCATGTAAAGCTAGAAGGTGGCAATCGAAACGTGAGTGCATTCGAGCACGTGGGCAACAACGCACCCATACAAAGACATGACATGTTGCAAATTGATCGCAGAGAACGTGGGGAGATTGCTGATCGAATTGGAGTGGATAGTGCGGTACTGGACCTACGATCGAGTCATTGTCGTGGTTTACGTAGGAGCGCCAGTTTTAATGATAGATTTTCCGGTGGTGTGAATAGTGTAGTTAGTAAAAAAATTAACAAGGGACAACATGATAGTTTGATTAAATTACAAGAACGATTGGGAGAAGTGTTAGATCTTAAATTGACTTCTGAGCAGTACAGATATTTTTCTGGGAATACAAATAACGTGTGGGCTGAAAATACGATACGAGTTGACGGAAATCAGTGCGGTGACTCTAATACTACTAATATCGAGTTTTACGGAGAGCAAAATAACAGTAATGACTCTTCTAGTGTAGACAGATTTAATTATAATGTCGCCCCAGGAACATTTTGTCAAAACAACATGGAAGAGTTGAGGAACTGTTATCAAGATCTTCCCTTGGATGTTCAATTTGGAGTAACCGGGAAACAGGATAATAATAATAATCTTTCTGGGGAAATTGGTAAAGAGGACGAAGGTCATGAAAGCAGGTGAGTTTCAAAATAATTCATTGAATTTTTAACTTTTAATTCATATCAACTTTAGATAATTTGAACTAATCTCTTCAAGGTTTCTTGATTATTCAACTGAATGAGATTCGTTGAAAAAGAGTTTGAAGCTATTTTGAATCAATGTATTTTCAATAATTCAAATTTTCTCTGTATTCGATCCAAAACTCCATGAACTATTATTGTGTATTTCATTTTCAGTTACATATGAGAGATAGAAAGAATTATCCCTAGCATTTGAATAAACATATGCTCCAATCTTTCCGCATCTACGAAAGTATATATAAATATATATATATATATATATATATATATATATATATATATATATATATATATATATATATATATATATATATATATATATATATATATAGGGGATAACTATTTGTAGGGACTGCACCAAAGTAAAAGGAAACTCTTTGAAGTTTTTCCAAGCTTTCGGAATCATTTATTCCATCATCAGGGAGAATCTATCGTGAGGATGATTACATATATGTTGATAATACGATATAAGGAACATTGAAAATGATGCTATTTGTTAAAAAATCAGAAAAGTTGATACATTTTTGAAGTTATAATTAAATTTCTGAACGAAATGACAAATCGGTGTCACTCATTTTTTTATTTTTTTTATTTTCAAATTGAAGTTTGACATTATTTCGTTACGTTAAATTAATTTGATTTTGTGTTATTTTATATCAAGTGAAAGTAAAAAAGAATAAATTTCACTCAAATGGCTTATCTCTGTTTTTTTATTGATGGATTTATTGTCTTGATAAATAAAGGCCATTTCTAAAAAAGATCTTTTTGAAAGATGTGATTCTCTTGCAAGAACAGTTGTTGAAAGGTAGTTCATCTGGTGGTCACAATCATTGACATGTTCAGCTAAAGCACATCTCTCAGGGTGAATCACTTCGCATAAGAGTGATAGTAGATTACACCCTGAGAGATGTGCTTTAGCTAAACATGTAAGTGATTGTGACCACCAGATGAACTACCTTTCAACAACTGTTCTTGCAAGAGAATCACATCTTTCAAAAAGATCTTTTTTAGAAATGGCCTTTATTTATCAAGACAATAAATCCATCAATAAAAAAACAGATATAAGCCATTTGAGTGAAATTTATTCTTTTTTACTTTCACTTGATATAAAATAACACAAAATCAAATTAATTTAACGTAACGAAATAATGTCAAACTTCAATTTGAAAATAAAAAAAATAAAAAAATGAGTGACACCGATTTGTCATTTCGTTCAGAAATTTAATTATAACTTCAAAAATGTATCAACTTTTCTGATTTTTTAACAAATAGCATCATTTTCAATGTTCCTTATATCGTATTATCAACATATATGTAATCATCCTCACGATAGATTCTCCCTGTTCCCCCAGACAGATGTGAGAGTTTAGCTTCGCAATGATGATGGAATAAACGATTCCGAAAGCTTGGAAAAACTTCAAAGAGTTTCCTTTTACATTGCTGCAGTCCCTACAAATAGTTATCCTCTAAACTAGTCAGCGACTACCCTCCTCTTGTATGTTAAGCTGTCTTAAGAATACAGATTTCATCTCTGAAAAATAACGTTTCTTTTTTTATAAAATCTTTATTTTAAAACCTGTAGTTCAAGCTTTTGTTGAACATTTTACTTGCAAATTGTTTTTGAATATTACATCCAGTATTTTATTGTTTTAGAATAATTTGTTGGTGAACTATTTTATTAGAATGATATAAACTATTTCAATATTGGAGCACAGACAAAATTAAGTAATACACGTTTTCATTAAACAATTGCCACGTAATTTCAAGTCAGTATTGAGTTATACATAATAGTATGTAGGTATGTCTTAAGTACGACGTATTGGTATCCAAAAATTAATCAACAAGGAGTGGCTAGTTCTACTGAAAGGAGTGGTCGAATATATACCTAACGTCTCCAAATATACAATGTCGTGATAGATATTAGACATTCATATTAATGGTTGTTTTGTAAACAGTAAAAGTTTTATTATTTTATAAATGCCTTTCGCTGAATGATCAGTGTTGATGTTATAACGAATCATCGAGTCTTTTGGAAATTATGTTTATATTCCTTTATACTAGTTCAAACTTTCATTCTAAGTTTTATACGTTATATGGATTGAGAGTGGTTTAAGTGGACACCTGTAGGTACTTTAACTATGTCGATATTAGTTTCGATCGCTCTCTTTCTCTAAATATATTGAAAATTTGAAGAGTGATATTCGTAGTATTGATATTAAATGAAAAGAAATCAATTTATATATTCGGAGGTCAAATTGAAGTTGCGTTGATATTAAATAAACAAATATAAGGTATATTTCCAATTGACAATTTGAGATTCGCATTATCAGAGGGAATGTGAGTTATTATTTCACACTTCTACTCGTACTTATAGCATTTTAAGGGTATTTTTGGGACACTTGTATGTAGGTACTTGAAATATTGAATATATTATTTATATATATATATATATATATATATATATATATATATATATATATATATATATATATAAATATATATATTCATAAAGTTGAATTATGATGCCCATATGGATGGTTCTGTAAGGTTATTTCATTCTTAAATTTCTTTATTATTGAATGCATTTTGATTTTTATTCGTATTTTGTCCGAAAATAATAGTCTATCGCTCTGTATCGAAAGTAAACAGTGAGGTGCGGGGGTAGTTTTTATATTCGTTTTAAAACTCCTGGACCGCGATTTTCGAATTTTTGCTGATGTCTTTCTGATGTATATATGTATATATATCTATATACATATATATATATATATATATATATATATATATATATATATATATATATATATATATATATCTATATAAGGTAAACGCACCAGTTGTCGACACTGTACCTGTAGTCGACACCCATTGTAATTATTGGAAAAAATAACCTAACCATAACAAACATCGGCTTCCTGAAATAACCAATGATAGCTCCGACTTTTTAGTGCACATTGCCATATTTATGCCATGGAAACTCACTAACATACAAGAATACAATTGAAGTTTTTCCAGCAACCTCGACTTTTCCCGCCAATAACCAATGTTTGTTAAGGTGTAGGTTAAGAAAAGCTAATTTTGTTGTGGTGTTGTTTAGTGGTATTTTTTGACTAAAAATGTTTTTATTGTGTTCTATTAACTAAGAAACCTTCGAAGCTGCAGCTCAGGTTAGTATATTGTGGTTTTTTAAGTTTTTGACATATTTTTTGGCATATGTCGAGTACTGGTACACGAAAAGTGCTATGTTCCTTTAGTAGACAGGGGTGTCGAGAAAAGGAACATTTTTATAAGCTAATAACTCAGTGTGGTTTGAACGTTCAGCTCATTTGATACAGATATGTATACGTAACTTTACTGTACGATAACTGGATCCAATATTCGTCACCCCCCATGTCGACTATTGGAACGGAGTGTAATCTTTGGTGTGGATCACGCTCCGTTCCAATAGTCGACATGGGGTGACGAATATTGAATCTAGTTATCGTACAGGTGTGGTAATCTCCTATAGTCGACACGGTTGTCGAGAAAAAGAAAATATTTATTTGAAAAGAGCCCAATGTAACTGTAATGGTTTATTCATTCAATACGGATCAGATCAAATAACATTTGCCTTTTTTGTTATCGCCTTTCGAACTAGCTTTGCTGTGGCCAGAACATTCTTCATAGCCAAAAAACGAAAGAGAAAAATTCTACCTGCTGTGATAGAGTACTATAAAAGAAAAGAATGTAAGGAACAAGAAGAAGAAAGACGTGAAGAAGAAAGGAAAAAAGCAAGAGATGCCAAGAAAGATTTAGCACACAACAGAAGAAACTTAAGTTGATAAAGACAAAACAACCATTGCCACCAGAGTCGTCTTCTTAGGATTCAGACAGGATTTCATACCGAGAATCAGAAGATTCTGACTGAGAAGAGGTGTATTCTGAAAATACTAGTTTTGAAGACTTGATGAAGCAAGGAAGTTTTATATTATCAGAGTGCAAAAGGAATGCGTCTGTATTCATATACTTATGTATTATTCAAGCATTTGTTTCACGTGGAAACATATTAGTTATGGGTTGAAAAACTTTGACAGTCGAAGAAAGGAATTTGTAGCTGTTTCATATATTTCATTCTATCAGATAATCAGTAAAGTCGAGACTCCAGAACTGACTACACTTGGGGAAAGGGCCAGCTACCGATTTCTCAATGCCTTAGCAATTAACGAGCTATAAAAGTGACTAAAGAAAGTTTTTGTTACATTTGTGTTCTTAAAATCTTTCTATTTCATTTTACCTATAAGATATTTAATTCACAAATGTGTTGAATATTTTATTATTGTTTTCTGCTTTCACAGCATACATTTTTCTTGTTATGTAATTTCCCATGATCAAAACTGATGTTATTTACATGTGTTGACTACTGGAGCATTTACAGTGTCAAGAACTGGAGCATCCTTAATTTAGCGTGTCGAGCTTAGGGACATTTGCAGATATTTACAAAAAAATCTATTTTTTTCTTATTTGGTTTGAAATCATCCCAATTTCTGATTTGACGTGAAGCCTAAACTATGAACATCCGGTAGGCATGGTAGTTTTGATATGAACTTTAATTCCCTGGAATCTGTGCCAGAATAACTGATTTTTTTTTCTTAACGTGTCGACAACTGGTGCTCTTACCTTATATATATATATATATATATATATATATATATATATATATATATATATATATATATATATATATATATATTTTTTTTTTTGTCCCAGTACATTCCATTGGACCAAATGAGATGAAATTTGGTACCTGAAGTATTTCTCGGGCACAACAAAAGTATCAAAATTTTTTCAAAATTTTGGCATTTTGAAACTTCGGGCATCGGAGTGGCGAGGTAGTGTGTGAGCCGACATTCATCAAATTAGTGGCAAAACATGCAGAAATTTAGTATCCAAAAGATATCCGAAATTCAATATCCTCGGTCTCTTTGGGAGTGCGTAGAGCCTTATGGAGCATTTTTGCATCACCAAATTCCCTCAAAATTTAGTTAGGGGCAGAAAAAGTAACCATTTTTATGTAGAAAATTCCAATTTTTCGTGGTGATAAATTATTAATTCTGGTAAAACTCATAGGGGATATTTTTAGTATTTGAATGGTATGAAATTATTACCATAGTTTCGAACTAACGCTCATTCTTAGACAATCTTTTGTACGTCAGTGCGAATTTGTAGGAACAGATTTATAATATCATTTATTCAATTCATTTTACATAGTAAAATTCAACTATAGTGTAACATTACGATCAATTATACCGAATCGGTTGCATTTCCATTAATTCAATTTATGTGCCAATTTTATTGAATTGCATATATCCAATATTAAATTCTAATGCTGAAAATTAGACAATTATGTTTACTTTCAAATTACCACAGTCGTGATGCTAGTTTCGTAATATAACCAATGAATGTTTATGTATTACGGTGTGATACGAAAACAAAAATAGGTTCAGTGAGTTTAATTGCTAATTGGCTCGCTAATTGATCAAAACGGTAGCATGAAATTTCTACATGGTGTTCCTTCGACCGTTTGATATATTTTGCAATCATATAACACTTTTACTTGATGTAATGTGAAAAAATCTCGAGAAAACTCTTATTGCTAAGAGTTCATGCCAGTCCGAGAGTTCGAACTGCGCAAGAAAACTGACCATTTTAGTGATATTTATATCATTTTCAAATTGTAAATGTAAATTGTTTCTATATTCATTGCATATACATGAGATAGACTTGTCGAAGAAAAACTTACCAAAAATTACGGTTTTTGGTACGTTAAACTGTTTCTATCTTGTTTTACTGTTGGAGAATCCCTTCAAGAGTTATATTCTTGTATAGTATACCGAAAACCATTTCTTACAGTTCTTCATAGTATTGGATCTATAAATGTCAATTAGAGACTTTTTCAATAGTTTTGAGAAAGTCAGGAATTTCTCTACGAAACGTTAACTTTTTGATAAAATCGGTTTTATAACTAGGGTCAGAAAATACATATAAGTATATGTATCATATGTGTGTATATATATATATATATATAGTAATATATATATATATATATATATATATATATATATATATATATATATATATATATATATATATATATATATATATATATAGATGTTTTAGATAAGCTCAGACGAATGTATGACAGGCAGACCCTTTTGACGGTATACTACTCACTAATTTTTAGTCATCTGAATTATGATGTTGTTTTTTGGAGAAATAGTGTACATTGGATGTAGGTTTCTATAAAACAAAAAACAATTGTCAGATTGCTGTTCAACTTGAAAAAACAAGAGTCATGTAGACCATATTTCAAGAAATATAGAATATTAACACTTTTATGTATTTACATGTATAAATTATTGACATATATAATGCTGACCGAACTCTAGTACCCTAAAAATACGGATTACCATCATTATTCAACTAGTTACTAAGAAGATCAAATAAATATGTACTAGATATTCATAAAACAGCAAAATGTGAACATTCGCCAACTGAAAAAAGACTCATGAATACATTGCCAAACACTAAGTATCAAGAATTTACCAATAACAGCTTTTAAAAGAAAACTATAAAAAATGATTTTGGACGCAGCCTATTATTCGACGTCACAGACCTTCATGTGAATCGGTTTTATATTGCTTGTACTTGTTTATATTCGTTTCAGATTTGTGTTGGTCTTGTCACATATACACATGTTGATTGTTGATGTGATTTATATTCTTGAACGGCGTGACCATGTATATCCATTGTTAAATGGCAACTGTATGAATATATTTTATATATATATATATATATATAAGTATGTATATACATATATATATATATATATATATATATATATATATATACACAATAAGGCTTAAGCGGGGAATAATCAAGATATGGAGATGGAGAAACAAAACAATCGAAATCCTTCATTGTAAAAGATCATCGCACATTTGCAGCTAACAGCTCGAACACTCCTGGTTGGGAGCAAGATCTTCACATAAGCCACGGAGGCAATGTATGTCTTCTACCGGACCTCGGACCAAGTAAATCTTAAGATACAATAAGGCTTAAGCGGGGAATAATCAAGATATTAGGCAATTATAAGGTCATAAACCCGCACGGTACGCGAAACCAGCTGTTTACATGTGTTTTTTCGGGACTTTTTTTTTGTCCTATCAGAAACAGCGTAGCCAAGTTATGGTTGACAAACTTGGAGATGGAGAGAAACAAAAACAATCTAAATCCTTAGTTCTAAAAGATCATCGCACATTTGCAGATAACAACTCGAACACTCCTGGTTGGGAGCAAGATCTTCACATAAGCCACGGAGGCAATTTATGTCTTCTACCGGACCTTGGACCAAGTAAATCTTAAGATACAATAAGGCTTAAGCGGGGAATAATCAAGATATTAGGCAATTTGCCTAATATGCGGGTTTATGACCTTAAAATTGCCTAATATCTTGATTATTCCCCGCTTAAGCCTTATTGTATCTTAAGATTTACTTGGTCCGAGGTCCGGTAGAGGACATAAATTGCCTCCGTGGCTTATGTGAAGATCTTGCTCTCCAACCAGGAGTGTTCGAGCTGTTAGCTGCCAAATGTTGCGACATGAACTTTACAACGAAGGATTTCGATTGTTTTGTTTCTCCATCTCCAAGTTTGTCCAACCATAACTTGGCTACGGTGTTCTGGATGAGGACCAAAAAGTCCGAAACACGTGTAAACAGCTGCTTCCGTATGCGGGTTTATGACCTTAAAAATCGCCTGATATATATATATATATATATATATATATATATATATATAATATGATATATTTATATATATATATATATATATATATATATATATATATATATATATATATATATATATATATATATAACTGAGATTGAAGTCTCGCACACATCACTTGGTGAAAACATCAAAAGAATTAAAGTAATAAACTTTAAAATAAAAACACTTGGCCTTATGTTCACAATATAAAAAAAGCTTTAAATTTCGTCTTTAATTAAGGAATTTGAATTTTGGAAAAAACTATATGCGCGGAAGTCATAAATTAAATAATAAATGGCAGAAATAACAATAATTTAGAATTAAAAAACTATAAAACAGTTGAGATCAAAAAATTCAGGAGATAATAAATTTGGTTAGTATGCAAAGCGGACAAAGGAAATACTGTAAACTATCATAGATAAAAAATAACCTACATTTGAAAAAATCTGAAAATCCTATTTAATACAGATAAATTCTCAAAACTTAAAAATAGATCCCACTAAAAAATTCCAAAACGAAATACAAAAAAATCAATTCATCAAGAATAGTAAAATCTTATTTTCAGATATTAACCACTTTTTCTTAACTTCCCATGAACCCACGGCACCCCGCGTTTTATATACTTTTACCCAAAAATACATAAAATTGTGATTGCCCCGATGCGTCCCAATTAGTATCTTATTATTAACGCTCCTGCGTATAAATTTTGTCAGTATTGAATAAGAAATTACCCACCTTAATTCAATTCAATCCGGCGTATAGCATTAAAAAATTCTATTCAGTTATGTTAATCATCTTAAGAATATCAAAATTCCTTCAAATGCTAAATTAATTTCATTTGACGTTATCAAACTTATTTCCTTCTACGCCAACTCAAGAAGTTAAAAATATTGTTAAGCGATATCTAGAGATGAACCCAAATTTAAAAACTCAAGCAGTCAACGAAACAATGTCTGCCTTAAACTAATGTTTTGAAACAGAGTTATTTCAATTTAATAATATATAATATACAAATAAGAAGACGGGATCTAGCCCATGGGCTCACCGTTATCGCCTTTGTTGAGTGAAATTTTCATGAATAACTTAGAAGAAAAAAATTTTCAATTACTGATAATAATTTAATTACTAACGTTTCATTATGGAGGCGTTATGTAGATGATATTTTTTGTATTTAGCCCGGTACAGATAGGCAGTTAAATAATTTCCCTAAATATATAAATACTTTCTACTACTCGATTCAATTTACAATAGAAGTAGAAAACGAAAACGGTACTTTGAATTTCTTAGACGTTCAGATTGCTAGGAATTTGAATTCTCTTACTTTCAACATTTACAGAAAACCAACCTTCACAGATACTTTAATTCACAGCGACAGTAACCAACACATTAAAATAAAACTTAGTGCTTTTCATTCGTTCATACATAGGTTGTTCACGATTTCATTATCGGAAACAAATTTTCAAACTGAAGTTAATATAATTAAATTATTAGCCATCAATAATGGTTACAATGAAAGTCTTATCGATAAGCTCATTGCGAAAAAAACGAAGAAAGTATCTGTTGCATTCAATATACCCCACGCAAACTATTAATGAAGAATAAAAATACTTCCCAATAAATTATGTGCCTAAATTTGAGTAGCAAAAATTTGTAAACAGACTATCGAAAAATAACGTTTAAAACAATTTGTACAAATAAAAGAAACTTGAAGTCACTCTTGGTCAATAATAAAGAAAAATCTAACATCGGAGAAAACAGTGGTATTTACAAAAATATTTAGCGACGAATGTCCTGCTTTCTATATTGGACAGACAGGACGGAATATAAATATTCGTGTTGAAGAACATAATAAGTCAATTTTACAAAACAAAAATACCACTGGCTTCTCTGAACATTGTATAAAAATTTCAATCACTTCCTGGATTTCAACAAAACCAAATTGTTACATTCAGGTAGGTAACAAGGGTAAAACGTCTTGACCTTCTCGAAATTATCGAAATAAGTTCCGCCCATAATAGTCAATTACCCCTTGTAACGAACAAATTGATTTTCAGGTATCACCTTTGCTTTTTGTCTGTTTTATAAATTACGATGCAATACTCCCCTGTTGTCAGTCTTGAATAATGAGTTCATAGCTCGAAACATGTCGACTTTTTATTACTGCTAAGTACAGTATCTAAAGATTTTTTATATTGTGAAACATAAGCCAAGTGTTTTTATTTTAAAGTTTATACTTTATTAAATATTTATTATATATAATATATATATATATATATATATATATATATATATATATATATATATATATATAAAAATATATATATATATATATATATATATATATATATATATATCGCACACGAAGGGTTCCGTACCATTTTGACTATGCCCCCTTAAAAATTTATTTTATTTCAATTTCACTATTTATTATTAAAGTAAATATACAATTGAGTATTTTGTGAATATTGCAAGTGCTTACCTGTTACCTTTTATTGATATCGAGAAAAAATAGGCAAAAAATTGCGTTTTCGTATGGGAGCCCACATTAAATATTTATTTTATTTGGATTTTATTATTTATTATTTAAGTTGAAATACAACTGAGTATTTTGTGAATATTTCAAGTGCCCACCTGTTGCCATTAATATCGTGCAAAAAAGGGCAAAAAACAATTGCGTTTGTTTTATGGGAGCCACCCTTGAATATTTGTTTTATTTTATTTTTAGTATTTGTTGTTTTAAGCGGCAACAGAAATACATAATTTGTGAAATTTTCAACTATCTAGCTATCGCGGTTCTTGAGATACAGCATGGTGACAGACAGACGGACAGAACAGCGAAGTTTTGGTAATGGGGTTCCGTTTTTACCCTTTGGATACGGAACCCTAATAGTTGAAAGGGCATTCTGCCTTTTAATTTTCTAAAATAAATGTTAAGGAACATTTACCACTCATTAGCTCGTGTCCTTTTATTTATTATTATGATGTGATCATCCCAATTCTTCCATTCAAACGAACTGAACGTATACTCTTAAGTAAAAAAGTTATCGCCTTTGACCAATACGGAATATAATACTAACTAATAATAATAAGCGTATGGCATTATTGCCGGGGAGCCTACACATTATGTGCGATATTCCGGCGCCGATTGCTTCTTTAACCCTGTTTTAGGTAATTAGTACCGAGGCGTACTAACCCAGGGGGACCGACGGCTTAACGTTTCCTCCGAAACACGGTAGCGGTGGTATAGAAAATTTTGTTGGTTTGTCGTAGGAGTATGGATAATACTAACTGATATCAGTCGAAGTTGTCAGCAAGTAGGAAAATTCTTTTAGATGATTTATTTTTCGAGAAATACTGTCTTTTTCATTTTCATTTCAAGTCACTTAATATAATGAATTCATGTGAAGTTAATACATCTATTCCGAGTTCTATTCCAATCCTCTAATCAGTTTTGAAGAAAAACGTATTTCATCATATTCTATAGATAAACACCTAATGATAATAACTTCATATGCAACTAGCAGTTCAACAAGCATAATCCACCGAAATTGATAAATATGTTGAAGAATTTTTTAGGGTAGAAGATTGTTACTCAACTTATTATCAAGTTAGCAAAAAGCGTTGAAAAAAGGTAAAGTTTCGGTCAACCAAAAACGACAGAATTAATTCTGAACTTTGTTCGGAGCAGATGTTCCACTAACTTCAGTAGAACGCAGAGAAGACACCCGATCTAAAAATGAAGCGACAATTTACTTGAATTCTTATCTAACTGACGACTACAAAATCACTAGTTTTAAATATGGTTCCAACATTATTTGTTAACTTCATATGAATGAATTCTTATATATAGATATTTATCATTCTTGATATTTTGTTCATGACTACACTTGACAGTTTCTGGCCCATATGTAGCTAAATACCTACTCATTATGGGAAGATGAATCCGTGATCTTGTTTAGGCCTTTATACGCAAGATCCATTATTTTACAAATTAAATTTATTATGTTAGATATGTTCGAGGAACGTTATAGATTATCTTTTCGATTATTTGTTGCGATATATATATATATATATATATATATATATATATATATATATATATATATATATATATATATATATATATATATATATATATATATAATCTGGATTTTTGGATTGGCAGTGTAGGTGTAAATAAATATACAAAACTTGATAATGATAAATGTAATCATAAACGTTTCGAAGATGTGTCTCCTTCTTCAGTATGTTTAGAGCCTAATAATCTCTAATTAAAATATAACTACACGAACATTTAAGTACGGTATTTTAACACATATAACAGGTCAAGTAATTAAAAAGGGTATCTTAAATTTATTTCCCATTACGTAGTCCATTGTCAGTTAATGTCTTAGGCTCTAAACATACTGAAGAAGGAGACACATCTCCGAAACGTGTATGATTACATTTATCATTATCAAGTTTTGTATATTTATTTACACCTACACTGCCAATCCAAAATCCCAGATAATATAAATAAGTAGCTACTAAGGATAAACCCAATAATATATATATATATATATATATATATATATATATATATATATATATATATATATATATATATATATATATCACAACAAATGATCGAAAAGATAATCTATAACGTTCCTCGAACATTCACGAAGACATATCTAACATAATAAATTTAATTTATTTTTTTTATTTAAATATTTAATTGAAGAGGCCGATACGTTGTGAAAAACAATAAACATTTTGATAAATAAAATATATATCAAATTTTCATATTTGATTAGATAGTTATATATAAAGCATTTCGTTACATTTGATACCATCATCAGATACAAGGAGTTTGTATAGTATAACGAATCAAACTAACAAAATTATTCAATCAAATTTGTGAAAATTCAAAATATGTTTTATTTATTACAATGTTTACTTTTATTCAAATAACATCAATAATTGTAATGCTTCTCGATCAGTGTAATAAATCATTTGCATATATTTTTATAGCGAGTCTCCAGCCGTTATCAATCACCACCTTGCCGACACTTCGTTCACATCCACTCCAGCATCTTCCTCGGTGGAAGAGCAAAGTAGCCGCGCTTCTGCCGACGCGCACCTCAGCGAATTTCGTTTCCCGAAGCTGTCCTCATCGATCCACGGTGATTCCGGTGTTCCTGCATCGGCGCCGGGGTGCAGTCCGACGAAGACGGCCGCCCCAAAAGGCTGCGTCGCGACGACACAAAATTTTCCATCAGGTACCACCAGCTGTTCCGCAAGCGAGGACAAGCACGCTGAGGACGACGTCCACGAATCCCGCAATTTCTGCCCTTCATCGGAAATTCGCAAATTGGAAAATCTACGATGGAGCTTCAAGAACGGAAGGTTAGTTTTTGACAGTAGTGGTGATACTCTCGCGAAAAATAAGAACGTAGTATCACGCGATTTGAACTCAAACGAAGTGAACCTTGATTCCATCGAATCGACGGACTCGAATGTCAAATTGAGTAGTCGGGAAGTGAATAAGAGAATTGATGAAAACAAGTCCCGTTTAAGGTATCTCGAGGAAAAACTTAAGAGAGCGGGGTTAAGTGGCGATTCGAAAACTTCTTCAGGTGTCAAAACAGATAGTTCCGAGTTTAAATCAGATGTTACAAAACAGGTGGTCGATGAATCAGAATCAACACTCTGGGAGGAGCTAAAAGAAAACGAAAACTGTGGGTTTATTTCAAATAAACACGAAGACGAAGAGGTCGAACAACAAGAGGATGTTGATTACCCAGAAGCGTACGCGGAAAAACTGACACATTTCACAGGTAATATAAAACCTCCAACTTATAGTCTAGAATTTTTTCAATGTACTTATACTTTAGAAGTGAAGTAACCAATAATTATTTTGATTGAATCCTCATCATATAATTTATGCAGGCAACGAATTATTCATTTCTGGGATACTATTCCAGAAAAAATGTATTCAGAACAGAATTCCACATCATATACCGAATATGTGAATACTTTTTAATGGAAAAATAGTAAGAAATCAATTATTTATTGAGCTTCAGACGCTTTAAAAGCTACTTATGCAACCAACAAAAAAATTTCATTGAAACTTGTTTTCCTTCGATTCAATTTTCTATTTTCTTTCATTGCAGAATCTAATTATATTTCATCATTTACCTATGTAAAGTACAATATTGATCGATTGCTGACTGTTTTTTTCTTTGCCACGCAACCACGCAATACTTTCACAGATCTGAACCCCTGTTAAAATGTTCGATCAATTTCATTCACTTGGTGTTTTCTTTGTTGTGATGAAAAAAATATATTTTCGAATGAAGCTAGTTAATTATGATGTTATTATAAATATATTTTTAAAAGTCCCTTCGAGATTTTTGTCAAGCAATTAAATTATTGAATTGAATTGGCGTTTACTTGGTGCAAGTTCATATTCATAACTTTATAGAGAAATAAAAAAATAACTTTTCACAGGTTGAAATAAAAATTTATTGAATAAACTCGTTTCGTCATAACAGTGACTTCATCTCGTACTAAATTATGGTATTACAAAACAATCTATTTATACAAAAAATTGAACATAACAGAGGGTTTCCTAGAGAAACTGAATAACAATAAGCAATTCATTCAGAGCCATTAGTAGGTACATTGAACAGATTGAGGAGAGGAGAAGGGTTTACTTCAATCTGGTCGTTAACTAGGTTTCCGGAATTTTTAAATTTATTGATGTAAAAGGATTCCCAACAGTTGATTTTGTGGAGACTATTTTCTAACTGTAATATTTTATAATTATTATTGAAGGTATGTTTTTCTTGAATAAGATGGTACGCATAATTAGAGTCAGTTTTCTGCTTAATATAGCTACGTTGGTGTTCGTGTATTCGAGTTCTGAAATTTCTAATTGTACGTCCTGTATAGAATTTTTCACAATCGTTACAGTCGAGTCTATAAACACCAACAATAGCATTGGAAAATTGATTAAAAACAACAAATGAAAAATTCAAAGATATGAACGTACTTGTGATTATAGACTCGACTGTAACGATTGTGAAAAATTCTATATAGGACGTACAATTAGAAATTTCAAAAGTCGAATACACGAACACCAACATAGCTATATTAAGCAGAGAACTGACTCTAATTATGCGTGCCATCTTATTCAAGAAAAACATACCTTTAATCATAATTATAAAATATTACAGTTAGAAAATAGTCTCTACAAAATCAACCGTTGGGAATCATTTTACATCAATAATGTTGAAAATTCTGGAAACCTAGTTAACGACCAGATTGAAGTAAACCCTTCTACTCTCCTTAATATGTTCAATGTACCTACTAATGGCTCTGAATGAATTGCTTATTGTTATTTAGCTTCTCTAGAAACCCCTCCGTTATATTCAATTTTTCGTATAAATAGATTGTTTTGTAATACCATAATTTAGTACGAGATGAAGTCAATGTTATGACGAACCGCGTTTACTCAATAGATTTTTATTTCAACCTGTGAAAAGTTATTTTTTATTTCTTCATAAAATTAAATTATCTCTAACTTTCCTGCTGTGATTTATTTTTCATGAAAATTAGAGAATGTCAATATTGAGCATTATCTAGATTTTTACAATAACAGTTATTCAATGTAGATCTAGATTGCCAATACAGCAAATTGTAACGAAACAAAAAAAAACAAGAATTCGATGTTGAGTAAAATGATTTTTTTTCGAAATAAAATTAAGATTTTCTATTTTGCCTAACACTACATAGTTGAGTATTTTATATTTAGATTTCTTCAGTTCAGAAAATGGGGGTTCAATTGAAAAAAAAGTTAAATTTGATAAAACACAAACTAACAGTGGAATGTAAAGTCAACGTACTTGTGTTAAAGTTCTTCTGAATGAAGATCTAATAACATTAAAAAATAACATCTTATATCTATGTTTCACTAAATAGACTAAATTTTGAAAAGTTCTCGATAATGTAATAATACTTTCAGTTTAATGAAAAAATTCTGACATTTCCAATTGTGAAAAATCTATATCTTTCTTATCAGAAATAAGTTTTTGGCGTAGTAACGCTACAAAGGTAGTTTATACAACAAGAATATAATGCGAGTCTCCTTTGTATGCCCAAGTTCTCAGAAGAAGCCGCGGGCGAGTTATGAAACCTGGCATGTGTAGGAAAAAAGGCTTTAAATTCCAGTTTTATACATGATTTTTTCCAATACTTTGGTTTCTTAAAATATAAATGAGAAAATACCCTTTATAATCAACGTTTTGGAAGCAAACGTCCAATTTTTATTGTTTTGGTACTGACATTGACATAAAGCAAAATTGTTTCAGTAAATCGCAATACATACCTTTCAGGAAAAACACTACTAAATACTTTTAGCTTAAAACTACCGGTAAAATCCTGACTACTATACGAAAAACAATATAACTTCTGTACTAGCTTTTTTGTCATACTATTCAATGTTTGTGGGAGGACTTGAATTGAATCAGATTTGTTTTTTTTTTCAAATTTAAAATCGATTAATTATAGATAATCAAAGGTATTCAGATCAGGAGATCGCGCTGACTACTAGACCAAACTTTTTCGCCCAATAAATCTCCTGAAAAGCGTTCAATTAAATAGACTTATAAGATCTTATAAACGTAATTCACCATTTGAAAAAACATTTCACCATATTTAAAATGTATTCAACATATATAATATATGAGTATTTTGGCGTTCAAATTCTGCACGTCATATTCGACAATTCAGATATAAAGCAGTATTATTTTCATACTGAACAAACTAGTTTTGAGAAAGTTGTTTCGTTATATTTCATTAAGAAGATAAGATCGATTTTTGACTTCCGTTGATCATCAGTTTGTTTGAGTATGTTTCTCATACCTGTAGACGATCCTGCTGATAATGGACGGAAGTTCATAAGTGAGCAAGTCTGTCTCATTAACATTCAAGTGTATTTGATGATAGTAAGATGATACGTTTTGTGATATATTCATAATGTCAGGTGTTTTGTACATTCTATTCTAGTTTCTTTTGACTCTAGCATTTACTGTTTTGGTTGAATTATTCTCTCACTACGAAAATACTGGCTAAATTTTGGATTGTTTGGGCCGATACACGATGTGAAATAGGCATGACGCACGTTTCGGTGTAACTTCATAATAATAATAATAATAATATAATAATAGCTTTATTTCCGCTGAATGAATAGTTACATTATGGAAAAAGTCAGGACAAAAATTCACTTATAGTATACTAACACTTATCAATTAGAAACTCTTTCAACTTATCCCTAAAAATGGAAATAGATTGGGCATTTACAATACTACAGTCCAATCTATTGAAAACTTCCAACCCCAAATATAATGGAGATCTTCTACCTATTCTGAACTTAAAATTAGGTAATACAAAAGCGTTTCTGTCACGGGTATTATAATGGTGCCGGTCGCCACGCCTCAAGAGCTGCTTCCGTATTTTATAAATTAAAGTAGCCAGTTCCAAAATACAGAGTGAAGGTAAAGTTAAAATTTTGTACCTCAATTCCCTAAAACCTCACATTATCTGTTCTTTTCAAAGCAGTGTTATCCAACGCAACATTAATATCCAAGATATTTTTATTAAAATTATGAAATACAGTATACGACGTTTTGGATTCATTGACATGAAGGAGGCTCCTGTTAAACCAATGTTGTAATTTGTCTAAATTCTTTTGAACATCTCTCCTCAGAGATTCCTCTCCTGTGCTCGAAACTACCACTGTTGCGTCATCCGCGTATAAATATATGCCGTCCCCCAAATCCATGACTATATCGTTAATGTATAGAATAAATAACACAGGGTCCAGTATTGAGCCCTGTGGAACACCTATACAATTTTTTAGAAGATCCGAATGGACCTCTTTCCGTATGTTGCCATCAGAAAATCTTATTGCAACAAACTGACCCCTACCTTGCAAAAAGCTAGCTATCCACTTGAGTGGATTCCCTCTGATCCCATATTTTCTTAGCTTGTCCAAGAGAATGCCGTGAACCACACAGTCGAACGCCCTACTGAAATCGCAAAAGATCCCAGCTGGGCATCCGCCCGACTCAACGTGATCAACCACACCCCCCAAGAAAGCGAAGACAGCATCAATGGTACTATGATTAGGTCTAAACCCAAATTGGTTCTTGCTTAAAATTTTGAACTTATCTAGAAAACTTAACAATCTTACTAGAAAACAATACTCAAATACCTTGGAGAAAGTGGCAGACAACGCAACGGGTCTATAATTTACTAATTGATCGAAATCACCTTTTTTAAAAAGAGGAATAATTTTGCTCACTTTCAGCACATCCGGAAAAGCTGCTTGTGAAAATGAATTATTAACTAAATGTAACAGAGGTTCACATATATAATCAAGGCTTGTTTTAACCAGAAACCCCGGAATGTCATCTACCCCACTGGATTTCCTGGGTTTTAGTCTATTATTAATCAGTGAACGGAATTCTTCCTCAGTAAAAAACATTGATTGTTCATGGTATCGAATTTTGTCTTGATAAGGAATTTTTGGTATACCATTCACTATATCTCTAACTGAGTCGATGAAAAAAACGTTAAATAACTCGGCAACCTTTTCGGGATTGGATATAGTGCAATTACCATTTTTGATTTTTATATTTCGGGAGTATTGGTTTTTATTAGACATTTTATTAACAATACTCCATAAATGTTTTGTCGTATTATCAGACATCCTTATTCGATTCTGATAAAATGATCAGTAATGAATGTTGATGCTTATATTTTTTGTATGTGTCCCTGAGTTCAGGAAACCCCCTAGATAACTCAAAAAGGTTCTTTAAATGAATACTGGATAATCTAACCTCCTTATTAACCCACTGCTTTTCTTTCCTAATATGAAATTTTTTAAGAGGAAAATGAAGATTGAAGTAGTTAATGTATATACTATGGAAAGCATTGAAAGATTCGTTTACATCATTTTCGTCCAAGACTGCACCCCAGCTTTCACTGGAAATATCACTAATGAAATTTTGATTATTTTGTTGACTAAAGTCTCTCTTGAACTCAATATCGTCGACTGAGGCTCTCTTGTCTGCGGTCGAGAATATAATCGCCCCATGATCGGAATAGAATACGTCTGACACTCTACTTGTACCAGATAAAATATTCGAAAAGATATAATCAAGGGTATAATTTACACGAGTTTTCTCACGAACAGTATTTACCACTTTAAAACCATCCATAATACTAGTGAGTCTCATAAAGTTAACTTCATCTCTAATAGGGTCGATAATGAAATCGCCACATACTATTAAATTTAAACTTGGCTTAAAAGTAGATTCCAACACCACATTCAAGCTGTCACAGAATGAATTAAAACTAGTGTTATTTGGAAACCTATAGCAATCTAAAATAACAGTTTTTATTTTAACTATATCAATTGTAACACCGCATATTTCAAAATCTCTCTCTTCACAGAATGGTTCTAATCTCAAAGGTTGAGCAGACAAGGTATTCTTTCACCATATCGCACCTTCACCTGAAGGCAAACTGACTATGTTTCTCCGTTATATTGAAAACAGGAAATAAACAGGTGACAAATTGTGTAGAAAGGGTAATTAGAATAATACACACATACACAAATAATTGGTAAAATAGGAAAAACCGATTATAAACTGCTTGTCAGGTGGTTCGGTAATGTTGAAAAGGTTCAGAAGGGGGTTTGTAGTATGATTGGCTATTCTATAGGAGACCTGAAGTTTTGTATTTATTTATCTGTAATGATTCTAAAAAACTAAGGTTAACCTTAATTTCAGCATTAAAGTAATATTTTAAAATCAAAATTGAATGTGTGATTTCCTTGGATTGAATGGTTTGCATAATATGAATCCGACATTTGATTAACAAATGAATGATTTTTTGTCAAAGGGAGGTAAATACCAACTTTTATATTCCTAGATATTAACAAAAAACTATATATTTTGATAAAGTGTGGTTTGTACTGCTGGAAAAAATTATTTTCGATGAGTCAACCGATACTAAAATCATGTGCAATAAGCAGTATTATTGTGTAGTACATAGTTCGCCAACAAAAAAAAATGAAAATGACAGAGGCAGAAAGAGCTGAGTAACGGTGGTAGTAAAATGATATTAGAGATAAGTCCAGGAACAATAAATTTCTAACAGAAGCTAAGTTCAGGGTAATAAGAGCGAAAGTGTCATGAATTCTTTTTATTACACAAGACAATATAAATTTATACACTAATACTACTGTTAAATGTATTCAAGAAATAATGTCAATGAAAAATTGCCTATTTTCCTCAGAGATGTATGGCAGCATGGTCCGTAGATTTTTTTTTTGCTTCACTGACGGATCTCTTTGCAGGAAAAGTGAAAGAAAGGGAACTGATGTGATCGGCAGTAACATAAAAAAATAATATAAAAATAACAATATAAAATATAACACTGACAAAAGCAATATGAAAACTGACCAGACTGGCACATAGCTCCAATAGACTTTCAATGGCACCTCTCATACAACTGAGAGTTCATTGAGGAAGTGTCGGAACTTCTAGGAGCGGAATTGGCACTTAGATCTCATAGATACGGATTACCGCTGGCACATAGACCCCAATTTTCGTAAGTACACAAGTGCATCAAAATAACCGATAATTTTGCATGACAGCGTGTTGTCAAAAAACTGCATGAGTTCATTTTCATTTTTAGAGAAAGAGCCCGACACCGAAGGTGGAGGCCTCTTTTTCCAAAATATGAAAATGACCGAATGCAGTTTTTTAAAGACAACACGCTGGAATGCGAAATTATCCGGTAATTTTGATGCACGAGTGTAATTTGTGGAATATTTCCCGAATAAACTTTCAACTTGTCAAACTGACGTTAGTAATTCATAAATTCTCAGCTTGTCATCAACAACCGTGGTATAAACTATGCTACTATGCGATTATCGGTCTACAATGCAATTATCGCAGGGCTCTTTCGCTTTCTACAATGCAATTATCGCTGTAATTTTCGATAATTGCATTCCATTTACAAGGGATTTTTGACAGGAGGGAAATATTCACAAAAAGTGCTTTTGCTCAAATTTGGCACTTACCACCCTTTGACAAAAAATCATTCAAATCTATGTATGTGTTCTAAAATTCTGGTCTGAAAGCTTCTGAATGTTCTACCAATGTAAAACTCAATCTCCACAATTAATTTTATGAAATCCTGATTTATTATTTTTATGAACTTTTGATTTATTATTTTTTATATAATTTCCTAAGTTATTTTCGGTACGGTGAGCGATGTTGATGTTGTGTTTAGATAAACACAAATATATTTAGTTTGCATTTTGCATCTGAAGAAACCATATTTAATATAAATCTTTGTTGGCATAATATAAAAATTAAAATTTCAAGTGATCTTGAAATGTCGATATCCTTTATACGATCCTATTGTAAAAGAAAGCATTAATCATTAGTGGTAAATACTAGAGCCTTTGTGCTTTCCGGGATGAGAGCCGCACGAATTGATCTTGTGTGGGCCTTCGGAGATGAACACGGCTTGATATGATGAGAGCATTCTACTAGGGAAGTATTATTTAATGATGCGGGTTTCTCTCGTTTACGAAACAAAGACTAGGCGATAGTATTGAAATAATACGTTTCTTATCATTTCCGGCGTTCAGTCAAATTAACACACATCGCCAAACGAAGAAATGACAAACAAAAGATTTTCCAGTTCTGTATTTTATTAAAACTTAAAGAATTATGAAATAGTAAAAAAACAATGAATTCATGTAAAATATACTAGTTGACCATATTAGTCAATAGGCATGACGACAGTATCAAAAAATCGTCGATTGGATGGTTTTAGGTGAAAATTCATATTGAAAAAAATTTAAAACACTGCTTTAGTTTTATTCAGAAAATTCAGATTATTAAGGTTTTCAATAAAATAAAACATCAAAATACTGCAATGGGCCATTTCAACTGAAACGCAAATCACATCGCATGACGTCACGCTTAGGTAAACTCTGCTGTCAATACTCTCATTCACTGTATTTTGTTGTTGTGAAAACTACTGATTACGCATTTGGATTGATTTTTTATTATTTTACGTTTGGTTTACCGACTCCACTCTACTATAACAATGGAACCAAGTTTTGGTAAGGCAAATAGCTCAAATTTTCGCAGGATTGATGTATTAATGTTGGGCGATTTCCTCGCAACAAATGAAGAATTTTGCTCGTTTGAGTTCAGAAACGTGAGAACTTCCTGGTAAGTAAATTTTTTATTCAGATTTACCCTAGATACAACCAATTTAGATATAATCAAACCCGTTTTGAACTCATGCGAGTTTATTTTACTTTCGTAGGTTATTTTTACAATAAACTTGTCATTGTTTATTTTTGAGGTTAGCTCCTTCATAGCTTGCAAGTTACTATTTTATTAATACTATGTTAAGACCTGATAAAACGAATAAATTTATGTAACTAATAAACACCTACTAGTACTAGTAGTATTTTTCCTCATAGTAAACACCTAATTAATTTCAACTATTTCAGGTCTTCAAGGTCATCATATGGGGATGATGCAATCAGTTATGTGCAACTGAAACGGAAAATAAAAATTTGTATATATATATATATATATATATATATAATCTTTTGATAATTATTAGCAATAACAGGCTTGTTGAATCTCAAAAAACTCGATTTTATTAAAAGTTTTGATAAAGCCACATGTCGTGGTGAAACGTCAACTCTTTAATAAAATCGAGTTTTTTGAGATTCAACAAGCCTGTTATTGCTAATAATTATCAAAAGATTAGAAATAGTTCACAGGCAACAACAATTCGAATGAATAATTATATATATATATATATATATATTTATTCGAATTGTTGTTGCCTGTGATCTATTTTTAATCTCTTGATAATTATTAGCAATAACAGGCTGGTTGAATCTTAAAAAACTCGATTCTATTAAAGAGTTGACGTTTTACTTCGATATTCTCAATTGAAATTTCTTTGACATTTATTGATGTGAAAAAATTGAAAAAATAAGGCTGTCTTGTCCTGCTAGTTATTTACTATATACTATTCAGTCTAATATTAACATTCAAAAATGTTATGATTAGAAGGTAAGGGAAACCAAAGAAACCTTTACCTACGTAATGTTTGAAAATAAAAATAATATTCTAATCATAACATTTTTGAATGTTAATATTAGACTGAATAGTATATAGTAAATAACTAGCAGGACAAGACAGCCTTATTTTTTCAATTTTTTCACATCAATAAATGTCAAAGAAATTTCAATTGAGAATATCGAAGTAAAACGTCAACTCTTTAATAGAATCGAGTTTTTTAAGATTCAACCAGCCTGTTATTGCTAATAATTATCAAGAAATTATATATATATATATATATATATATATATATATATATATATATATATATATATATATATTATATCGTTCGGGTTTCGACGTGCGAGCTTCAGCCACTTATCTCTTAATATTTTCTTGTTTGGAACATGTACATATTCTTTGTTGGGTGCTCTTATTGATGTATTTTTACACCGCTGTACTGCACACCACTCATAATTTTTGGAATTAATTTTTATCACACGAATTAATTTGATGTTTTCTTTACTTTCTTCGCTACGCATAGACACAATGACATGTTTACCTAAGCGTGACGTCTGACCGACGCCATGTCACCTGCGAGCTGTTTTCGCGCACTACTTAAAAAATATTAGAAAAATGGTTTAAACTTCGTTAAACTTAAGTTTATTGCCGAAATAAAGGTTTTTTCGTAAATAGTAAATGTGTACCCACATTACGGAAGAGTATTTCAAAATCTTTCGTCACGCCTATTTCATATATCACATAAAGTGATCAAGAAAAATTCTTCCATAATAGAAAATTATGGAAGAATCGTTCAAGGTAACTGGTTATATGAATTCCGCCAATAGAAATCTGCATTCACAACGTAACAGTAAATTAAAGAAAATATCAAGTCGCCCCAACTCAAGTTTTGCATACAGCTGTTTCGATCTTATTAGATCTCATCAAGGCAGTATACTCGACTCGGAGTGATTTGAAATATTTCTGATTGTTGCCCAATACAAATCCAGTACTATATGGATAACCCATAGCGCCATACGCCAAAGATATCAGGAACCAACAATTCACTATATAGACGGGAAATGCAGAATCCTGACGAGAGAACAAATACTTCCTGACAGGAAAATGTCAACCCTACGACAGTGGCGTAAGGTATACATTCGTATTACTTATTAGTCCAGTCAATGAGGGTAAAAAAAGTGTAAACTGTGTATTTATCCCATACAGCACTGACTTGTATGAAAATTAGGACTTAGGTTCTACTTACCATCTTTTTCAAAGTTTACCCTGTGCCGGGGGTTGCATTTTCTCTGGGGGTGGATGCCACCCCTTCTTGGGGGTGAAAAATTTTTCATTGAAAATAAGTACGAAAATCAATGAATTGACCAATTCTAAGCAACTTTTGTTTCATGAAGTTTTTTCTGAAAGTCAATACTTTTCAACTTATTTGCGAGTGAAATTGTCGTGTTTCATGCAAAAAAAACACGTTTTCAGATTCTTCTCCGCGAATAGGTAACTGGAAAAATATGCATTTAAATGAAAAACCTTCAGAAAGCAAAATTATAGCTTATATAAAAACAAAAAAAATCGTCTATTTATAATGTATTCTGACCCAATACAAATGGAATTATGGCTTGTTGAAAGTTGATTGGTATTTACCAATATTTGTATTCATCAATATACTAATATACATATTCCAATTTCAACAAAAATTAGCTTTTGGTTTTTTCCCCATAACTCGCTTAGTTTTTAAGCAATCAAGTCTTTCAAAAGAGTATTTTGTAGGTTTTTTTAGAGCTATGAACTTTTTTTCAGATTTAATTTTTAAAAAGGTTCATGCTAAAAGTGCTCTAAAAAGGCACTTTGCGCGAACACACGCAGGCTTTAAATGGCCATATATTACTGAATTTTTATCCTGCAAAAAAAAATGAAACGCCAAAATGTTTGAATAAGAAATACCTACAATTTCGTACTCTACAAAATTTTGCTTATCGTTAACAGTTTTTGAGTTATTTTAAAGAAAAGGCGATATTTGCTAAATTACAGTAAAATTTTTTTTCTCTTCAAACTCAATTTTTTTCAAAATGAAGTACTTTAAACTGGCCAAACACTCAGAACGTATTATAAAAACATCTTCTTTTTGTGGTGCAGTACCCGGTTTCGGGCGTAGGCGACCTCTCTACAACTATTCGTGCTGTGCGTGATACAGCGATACACGAATAAAAGGGACCTACAGTTTTACGGCGGTTCCGAACGGCTTTACAGAGAGGCTTTAATAGGCAGAATACTTCTCGGTGGTTTGCCATTGCTTTCCGAGAGGTGGCTCCGCATAAATTCGTTGGTTCGGACGGGATTCGATCCACCTACCTTCTGTTCAGTAGCCCAACGCACTGACCACTGAACTACGGAGCCACATTATAAAAACATAAACGAAGTGAATTGTAAAGTGGCATCAATTTTTTTCTAATGGGGTGGAAGAGAGGGTGAGATTTTCACTATTTTTTTCCAACGAATAAATAGGAATCGACATTTTTCTCTTCATAACTCACTTAGTTTTGATGCTAGGAACTTTCATAAGAAATAAAAATAATTATTCTTTAGAGGACTTCAAAAAATGTTTCATGAGTTTTTCCCGAAAAATGCATTGGTTTTTGGTTATTGTACGTAGAAACTTTCCATTTTGGCGATTGAAAATATCAATCAACTTTCAAAAAGCAATAATTCCGTTTGTATTGGGCCTGTATACATCATAAATAAATGATTTTCTTTGTTTTTTCATAGGCTATAACTTTGCTGTCTACATTGTTTTCGATTAAAAGCACATTTTTCCAGTTATTCGCGAGAAAGATTCTGCAAACGTGTTTTTTTACCTGAATACCAACAATTTCACTCGCGAATAAGTGGAAAAGAATTGACTTTCAGAAAAAACTTCAAAAAACAAAAGTTGCTTAGAATTAGTCGATGTATCGATTTCCGTACTTATTTTCAATGAAAAATTTTTCACCCCCAAGACGGGGTAGCATCCACGCCCAGGGAAAAAGTAACCCCCGGCACAGGGTAGACTTTGAAATAGATGGTAAGTAAAATCTAAGTCCAATTTTTTATGAAAATCGGTGCTGTATGGGAAAAATACACGGGAAAATGGTCATTGACTGGACTATATATTTAATTAGCAATCCCAACAATCCAGGATGGTTTTTTGAATTTGTTATCGTCATTAAAAATGAACGCTTAAGTAGCTTCAGAACTCCGTCACTAAAGTTGCACTTTCACCTCCTTTTTGTTTTTTTTTACATTCTTAACTCCCTAAGTCAATTTCGAACAAATGTAAAGGGGAGAAAAATCTTAAAATCCACGACAAATTATGAAATCTTCATATCCGACTGTGGTGGAGAAGAGTTGCAACTAGTAGAGGATACCTTAATAACATCAACTCAATCCACTAAGCTTCAACCCTCTAACTCAGCCATACTCAAACTTTTTTTTTCTTGGGTCACTTTCAAATTTTAGTTGTATCTCGCGGGCCGCTGCCTACATAAATCACATCTGTTATTTAGGTGTTGATAAAAAACCTAGCACGTTTATCATTTTTCGTAATCCCATACTGTTATTTTGATTTTTCGTAATCCCATACTGTTATTTCGATTTAACGGTATTCAGATGACAATTGAAAAGTCAGTGTTAACGGCCGCCGGCCGTTAAGAAATCACGTGTTCAAATATTTATTTCAAAATATCATTCTGGTTACAATAACAATTATAATAAAACTAACTATTTATTTATTTGAAAAGTAATTTGACAATTGCTATTATTTGAAATGTCTATCTTATTGATTAGAGATTTACCATCTATAGCAACAGTTTTTGAACTTGTTGTCGGTGAAGCCTCATTATTATGAAAAAGTTGTCTCGTTATCTTCATTCTCTTCGAAACTGAATTTTCAATATACGACTCCGCCACCGCAGAGGAGTCCCAACCTCCAAGTTATTTTACCGATAGTAGATCGCCACCATTTTCTACAAGCATGGTAGCCGAGGATCTGCAAAACGAGTGCCCTGTGACAAAATTTTTGATTTCTTTGGGTTGTATCCATCAGACTTTCGTCTCAAGAATAAAAATAATTTTCCAAATCTGAAAATACATTTCTGTTGATAATACTCTAATATGGTGCAAGATTTAAAATAACTAACCTTGAAATGTCAATGTTGTCATAAACTCTCAAAGCAAGTTTCAACATTGAAATCTTCGTCCACAGCGAGTTGGGAGAATAAACCTTCGATTTTCCTTCGCATAGGCTAATAAAACATCCTCCTTAACCACCTTTACATTCTTGCTATTACGCCAATTTTCAAAATTTTTATATGCTTTTTTATACCGCTGTTGAGTTATTGCCGGCAGTAAATCAACACTCGCTGCACATGATTCTTCCAATATTTCAAAAGGAATTTCATTTTGTTCCTCAATTTCATCCAAAGTCGTCGTTACAGCGAACACAAAAAACTGTCGTTGTTTATAAAATTGCCAAACAGTTCCATGACAACAGAGTGCACGACGTTGGGATTTTTTTTCAGACTTTCTGACAGTTTTTTCTTCGGAATCAAAATGTAATCTTCCAACGGGATTACGAAAAGTCTCTAACGACACACGGCCGATACGCAAATAACGGATTCGGTTAGTTATAATCCTCGGCTGCGCCTCGGATTACAATATCCAACCTCATCCGTTATTTGCTACATATCGGCCTTGTTACGTTAATAACTATATTTATCATATTATAGTGAGAACTATGATATTGGGAACATTTTAACGTCATCGAGAATCCGTCGGTTTCTTTATACGTTCTTGGCATATTTCATTTTGGAATAAGATGATTCACAAAGATATGTCGATGCAAAACACGTAAGCAGAATTTGAGCACATTATATCACAGTCATAATTTGTTTGGGCACTATTGTCTAAAATGCAGCATTCTCCTTCGTCTCTTCAAAAATAACTTTATATCATTTTTCATTTCAATGAACTCGTCAAACAAGTCTGCATAATTACAATCCAAAACTGAAGCCAATTGTGAAATACTTATCGGCTCTAAGTACCATGTATTTTCTACAAGCAGTAGCAAATTTTATTTTTCTTAAGTCATGAAATCCCCTTTTCAATTCATCTGATAGTGCAGATATTTAATTTGAGATTATCAAATAGTTTCCTTCGAAAATATCAGTACAGTCCTGTGTAACACTTGTGAGGGTTCAAAAATTTTGAAGTAGGTACTTTGTTTGGAATTTTTTCGTAATGAATACTGAGTATTTCTATGAAAGCAAATATTGTATTTGCCATTTGTGAAAATATTTTGTTTTCACCTTGCAGTCTTCGATTAAGGCTTTGAGTTTCTCAATTATGTCGCATAGAAAAGCTAACAAATGGTGGTGTTGTTATTTCGCAGTTCATGATAATTTTCATCATTTTGCTGTAAAAACAGCATCATTTTTTGACGTAAAGAAAAAAACTGCGCCTATTATTCCCTCGGAAATTTAAATAGTTAATAGGTGAATAGAATATGGATCTACAACGGGTGGGCCACTTTCAAAAGCATGGCGGGCCGCAGTTTGAGTATCGCTGCTCTAACTCAATCTGTAGAAACTATGGAGGTGCGCAACGACTTAAAATTTTCGAAAAAGACAAGAAATATCCACATAAATGGGACATTTAGAAAAATTAGAAAATACTGCCAAAAAGCACTTCCTTAACATCAACTGAATCCACTTACAAATTTTCAATTATTTACTCAATTTGGGGGGTATTTATGAGTGCAAAAATTCTTCGTCAATTGGTTCTTTTTAGCTCCATACACTCTCCAGGAAGTACTAGGACGCTAAATTTCAGAAATATTTTTCTCAATATTTTCCACATTTTTTGGAGAAGCCATAATTGTCTGAATTAACTCAAATTTTGGTAGCCTCTTTGTTTTGTCACAAGTGCAACCGCAGACACCAGCTTATTTGGTCGCTGGACTCATTTCGGACTCTTTTGTTCTGAATAGAACGGCGTAGTCATGTATGGGATGAAAAATTTGAAAATGAAAACAACAATAAACGAAATCCCTTACTGCAGAGGACAATTGCACACTTGTGGCGTAGGTATTGTTCTAACTATACAATATGGAAGATTTGGTCAAACTTTGCCACGGAGGCGATTAATTCCATCCGCGATATCTTAGAACCGAGAAAAAAAATTTACTAAGAAATAAATTTAGCGCGGGGAAATATTAATTCAAAAATAAACAAGATTCTCGATCTGGCCCGCATATATAGAAGCAGACGTTTAGACACGTGTTTGGGACTTTAAATTTACTTCTTTCTAGATGGTTTTTTCGGTTCTGAGATTTCGCGGATTGCGTTAATCTCATGCGTTGACCAAATCTCAAAAAGAGTTCGAACAATTCTTAACAGAAATATGATTGTCTTCTGTAGCAAGGGATTTCGTTTGATGTTTACATTTCCAAGTTTTCCATCCCATACTTGGCTACGTCGTTCTGATCAGGAACAGAGTCCGAAACACGTGTCACAGGCTGCTTCTATATATGCGCAGTAGACCGATAATTTTGCTTATTTTTAAATTAAGATATCCTTGTGCTAAATTCACTTTTATTTATATATATATATATATATATATATATATATATATATATATATATATATATATATATATATATATATATATATATATATATATATATAATATATATATATACAGGGTGTCCGGAAATGATGAGCAAAAAATTCAGGGGAGAATTCTAGACCGAAAATAAATGGTACCTCTTCATATAAAATTTTTTCGAAAAATGATTATTAACGTAGTTACAGGGTGTTGAAGTTAGATTTTATTTACAGTTTTCAGTTCAGTTTTGCCACGCTCATAATATTTCGACGAAATCTCGTATTGGGGGCTTTATCGGGATGAGGAGAGTTCATTTTACTTAACACTTTAGTGAAAACTGACGTAATTACGTTCGATAGCATCACGTTTCATATGAAAATTTTCAAAATTTCACGACACTGAAATCTAAACAGAAATAAATTTTGGAAATGATCTGAAAAGAAATATATTTTAGAAATGTTGAAAACTTGCTGAAATGCAGAGTAAAAGTAGTCGACTATTAATATACTTGCGAGCTGATGTTTACATTCAAGAATATTAAAGATTAATATATGGTTAATTAAATTCATCTGGAATAACGTAAAACATGAGGTGTATTATTCAAACTGTACTTTCGTGATATTATTGATAACATACAGAAATGCATGATATATGTTATATATAGTTTTTAGTCGTATTTTACCATAAAATACAAACTATTGCAGTGTATCGAAGGAAAGCAGTCAGGTCCAGGAGTAGTTCCTAGACCACGATTTTCGAAAAATTTTTCATATCAGATATATATAATATATATATATATATATATATATATATATATATATATATATAATATATATATATATATATATATATATATAAATGTTGTAGTATATATATATATATATAATTATATATATATATATATATATATATATATATATATATATATATATATATATATATATATATATATATGTGTATATATATACATACATATATATATATATATATATATATATATATATATATATATATATATATATATATATATTTTTTTTCCCTGGTACATATTGGCATCTGTAGCGGCTCCCATCGAGTCGAATGAGCTGAAATTTGGTTACTGGGATTGTATTCGTTTGCAAAAAGAAAGAATCAAAATTTATGTTAATTTTCGCAACCGCCGCCATTTTTATGTAAATATTTCTAATTTTCATATAAATATTCTTTCCGGTACATATTGACATCTCCAGCCGTTCGCATCACATCAAATAATTTGGTATCTGAAATGGCAGCACGAAACTATGAAAATTTGTTTAAACTTTTCCAACCGCCGATATTTTTACGTAGATATCTGTTATTTTTTCGTGGTTTTTGAAGAATTGCCAAACTGCACAGCTTCTGCTCATTGAGTTAGAGGGTTGAAGTTCGGTACGTACTTTGAATTTATGATGACGATCGCGTGGGTACGCGATGCACTTCACCAATTTTTTTTACAATAGAGGGTTTAAATTTATTACGTGGATTGAGTTAATGTTGAGGTACGTTCCTTCGTTTGCTTCAACTTTTTTACTCAACCACGATGCACTTTGCGAATTTTTTTTCAAAATAAAATAAATTTTTTCAATTCTGCTGCCCACGAGTTTTTTTTATAAATATTTTAAATAAAAAGTAGCCAATAAAATTAGTAGAAGCTATATCATTGGTTTGCTACAAACAATTCTGGCAATGTCAATTATTTAAGTGATAAAATCTCTCAGCTTTTCCGTACTTTAAATTAAATAATGTGACTTTCAACGAAGCAAAAAGTATGCTCGTAATAATTGAACTATTTTAAATTTCAAGTAGATTTCAATTCAATCATATTTTGTCCCAGATCGCTAATCAACTAATGAACAAATAAAAAAAGGCATTAATTAGCAATAGAGCTTTATCACTAAGGTCGTATTTTTGGCGCGAAATGCATCTCGTCGAAATGCGATTCTAACAGATAGAATTATATTTTGAAAAATCACACTTAAATAACAAACCGAATTGAAAAAAAAATTATATTATAAAAACAATTGCATCGAGGTTGAAAAAAAAAGTTGAAACCAACGAAGAAACGTATCTCAACATCCATATAATCCACGTACAAAATTTCCACCCTCTATTGGTTATATAACATAACCAATGTCGAGTTCAGTCATAATGGAACGAACTTCACCTCTACAAAGCGTGTGAAGTTCTTAGGTATTTTTGTTGACCAGAATCTACGGTGGTCTGATCATGGTGGATTATCTGAGTAAGATACTCAATAAATCGGATATGCCTTGTCCCGCATTAGGGCTTCTATGCCATTTGAATCCTTGGTAACTGTTTATTATAGCACTGTCTATTGCCACCTGTCATACAATATTATTCTCTGGGGAACCTCAACTAATAGTTTCAGGATTTTTTCATCTCAAAAAAAAATTATCCGTACTATGTTGAATCTGCCTCCAAGAGAATCCTGCAGAGAATATTTCATTAGACATAAAATTTTGACTTTTCCATGTATATATATATATATATATATATATATATATATATATATATATATATATATATATATATATCAGGGGCGGCTAGTCAAAGGAGGCTAAGGAGGCTAAGCCTCCTCAATAATATTCCGTGTATCACTAATATATTATATTGAATAGTCAGCATTATTCAGCATATTCATATTAATCAAAATCATATTATTTTATGCACCTACCTTCCTTTCAACCTACATTATATAATATAATTTATTAATTAAGATAGAAGGTATTTACATTTACTGCATTTCATTCATTTCAAGATTTGTGGCAACGCTGCGGAGGCATGGAAAGGTATATTCTCAACGTTCATTATGCCTGCCACAGAAAAGCAAACAACGGTGCAAATACTCCGAATGAATACTTCATTGCAATAGAAAAGCAAAACACATGTAAATGGCAACACGGATAGGAACCCAGTCTCATACAATGTCGACCAATCACAACTATAGAATTTCGCGTGACATCGAGTGAATTCGTTGGAAAGCATTAATTGAATCGTAGTGTGATCGTAGTTACTAATGGCCGTAAACAGCAGCGTGTTTACTTATATTGCTCGCGTATTGTTTTAAAATGAGTTTGGTTACTAAAGTTAATGAGGAATTTTTCAACGATAAAGTAACTTTGAATACAGCACGCGGATTAATATCTTACTTACAAGATAAGGAATTTATATATTTTTTAAACATCTTTAAATTAATTTTTGAACAAACAGAAATAGTTTTTCAAATCTTATAGCACAAGTTTTCAGATGTAATTTACTCACGAAATCGGCTCAAGTTTCTTTTGGAAAAAATTTCAGAATTTCGTGCAGAAGTTTATTTTAAAAAACTATTTTCTGTATTTCAAACTACTGATGATACGACTCAATTTAGCCCAAAACGAAAGAAATTCAGTTACGCAGATATGGAGCTTCACTATAAGCAAATATTTTATGAAATTTTGGACACTATTAGAAATTACAAATAGAAATAAGGTTCTCTGATTTGAAAGAACTGCATTTCTTCGACTTACTCAATAAAAATTTGTTAACCGGATTTTCGGCAAATTTTCCAGATAACCTTTTGGAAAATTTATGTCAAAAATACACTTTTTTTGATAAGGTGGCCATAAAAAGGGAACTGTGTGTTGTTTATAATGACAATGAAATTTTGGGGCAAAATGAAAATCATGTGAGGACTATTAAATACCTTTTTGATAATGATTTGAATCAAGATTCACCCCAAGTTTATAAACTCTTATGTCTAATTGTTTCTATCCCGGTGACATCGGCTTCCGTAGAGCGCTCGTTTTCCACTCTTCAGAGAATTAAAACTTATTTACGAAATTCAATGAGCCAGGATCGTTTGAAAAATATTAGTTTGTTGTCTATTGAAAAGGAATTGGTAAAACTTTTGGCGAAAAACAAAAAATTTTATGGGGATATTATAGATCATTTTGCTAACTTTAAAGATCGCAGAATCCCGCTAATCTTCAAAAATATATACCTAATAACTTTTTATTTGCTCTCACCAGCTGTTAACAAATTCGTTAAGTAGGTAGGTAGGTACCTATTTTGTGAAAGAAAAAAAAATTTGATGAATAGATAAATTGATTAATTGGCTGAGAAGAGTTTTTGTGAATATTGTAAATAGGAGTTGTAGGTCTCAAGGTAGACACTCGAAAGTGAAAACAAATTAATAGTTTATGGTGCTTGTTTTACTTTGATTTTCT
This sequence comes from Cynegetis impunctata, assembly GCA_030704885.1. Lineage (NCBI taxonomy): Eukaryota > Metazoa > Arthropoda > Insecta > Coleoptera > Coccinellidae > Cynegetis > Cynegetis impunctata. Next base: position 516,284 of record JARQZK010001487.1, on the reverse strand, counting down.
TTAAATTATAAGGCGGTTGACCTTGAAATCCTAAAAATTTTCGCCTATGGTGTATTTTTTAACACCTCTTGTAGCCTCCTCAAACCAAAACCTCACGAGCCGCCACCGATATATATATATATATATATATATATATATATATATATATATATATATATATATATATATATATATATATATATATATATATATATATATATATATATATATATATATATATATATATATATATATATATATATATATATATATATTAAACTGTATTCTGTTCATAAAAGAGAATATCAATTCATTTTGAAACGCATAGTACGGTTCATAATTATCCGACGAGAAATAGCGCTTTACTGACTATCCCTAAACACAAAACTGCTAAATTTCAACAGAGCCGTATATATCAGGGAATTAAATTATACAATCATCTACCTGAAAATTTTCGACATCTAAGCCAAATTCCACTTAAAAAATGTCTCAAGACAGTGCTACTATCCAAGGGCTATTATGGCATTTATGGCGTGGCACATTATGGCATGGAGGAGTGTATGCTGGATAATGACTTAATTTTGTACTTTACACTTAATACCTTGATCTTAATTTGTTATTTTGTTTGTAACTGTCAGATAGATTCTCCATTTTACGGTTTGTATTTCAATTGTTGAGTGCTGTTGTATTTTGCAATTGTTTGTAATTGACTTATCCTATATATTTGTCAAATGTCTTAAAGGATTAATAAATTATTATTATTATTATTATTGTGAAAAAAATTCGCGAAGTGCATCGCGTAAGTACTGATGGAAGATTGAGATGCAATTCGAACGGAATGATCACCACGAAATGCAGCGCGGTTGAGAAAAAGAGTTGAAACCAAAATAGTTATTTAATAAACTAGTTTATTAATGACAGCGATTAATGGTTGAGATATTTTAACGCGCTCGCTCCGCTCACGCGTTAATAGTTCGAGACCATTAATCGCTACATTAATAAACGAGTTTATTACAAGATTTTTCCGTCGACCTCATCATGAATTAAGTATAAATTCTTAATTGAAATAAATTTTTATTTTGCATGACAGATACACTTGACACAATATAAATTTCTATGTTCATTGCGATATATTTATATTTATGCACCCGATGGAACAATTTGAGAAATTCATAGATGGAATATTAGACATGTGACATTCTGAATAGTTAACATTACCTACAATATCCGATAAGGAATATGTGGAACTGGTGGAAGCTGAAGTGTTATTTACTTTCGAACGATTATTGCATAAAATTTTTTCCGCAGTTTCTACTTTATTTTGTATAGAGTTAAATTTTTCGATTTGAATTATGAATTCCTTTTCTGTGTGGAATAACAGTACAAACACAGAATAATTCAACTATTCCGTGCTGAATACTTCTGTGTTTGGTTGCCCATGACAATCATACATTAAAATAGGAGAAATTGCACATTGAAATAGGTCATTAATGATCAATTTCGTGTACGTTAAAGTAAGCTTTTATTTAGAGGTCGACGGAAAAAGCATTTTAAGTCAACATAAACCCAATGTACTTACCAAATTTCAACCCTAACTAACTCAATCTGCAGAAACTGTGGAGTTCGACAATTTTTCGAAAACCACGAAAAAAGAAAAATTGCGGCCGTTGGAAAAATTGAACCAAATTTTGATAGATTCCTTCTGCACTGAAAATCATTCCAGCTAAAAATAATCAGCTTATTTCGTGTGATACGATCCGCTGGAGATGTAAATATATACCGGAAAGGATATTTATATGAATATTAGAAATATCTATGTAAAAATGGCAAATTTTGATACTTTCGTTCTGCAACAGAAACAATACCAGGTACCAGCTCATTCTACTCGATCGGAGCACACTAATATGGGATGGCCTTACTGGAGGGGGGGGGGGGGGCATACCCCCCAATAGAGAAATAAAAATTAAATGAATAGATTTTTCGTTATGTCTGATATATATTGTATACTCTTAGTAATTAAAAGATTTATTGAGTGAATTCGAAAATTAATTTGGAATTATTCCAAGAGTATTAAATTTGAAATTATATAATCAAATACAATTACTGAATCAGATTTGCAGTTTTTGCGAAATAAATAGTCTCTCAACAAAATTATTGTAATGCATTACTCTTCACGATTTCCCGCGGAGTACTTTCAATAAGAAATTATTTAATTACACTATGTTATAATTAGTTACTTTTAATTAACATTGAAATTCAGTCGAATTAATGGGCTTGGGAAAAAATTAAAAATTCATTCAGTATATACTTAATCATAACATATGAGTTCCCATGAGGATATCATGTCTTGTGTTTATGCACATATGAATACATCCCTGAGAATTAACTGCATTAAGATTTCCTGAAAGTATTATCTTTGAAGAATTAATAACCGCCATGTGCTTCTAGGTTATAAAAAATGTTAGGTACTTCGTTGCGGTAATATAAAACATCAATTTTCCAGGTGGCGAAGACTTCTGCCAATTCGACGTCAGCCAAGTTGGATCATTCTCACCAGTCTTGAATGGATACTGCTTGGTATACGACGAACTCAATGAGGAATCCGATAGCGACGAAGAATTCCACGTGATATCGTTACAAGAAGATCCGAATTCTTCGGAGGAATTTTACGTGATTTCGAACAACTCTAGAAAGCCGGGTGATAAAATGGGAACAGACAGTGATAGACCGAAACACAACCCGGATACCGAGAACTTGAGATCGCTGTTGAAACGACCGGGTAAGAATAGAGACAAGAGAAATAATCGGGTGGTGTTCAATGAAAATAAGAACGAGTTCTTCGATGCGGACTATATAATACTCATAAGGGAGGAATGTGACTATGACGACGAGGACGACGAGAGCGTGTGCACATGTAACCAACATGAAATGGTCCGCTTAACCTGCTGCGAACCGAACTGCAACTGTAGCGTGTATGACGGATATGATCCGACGCCCCAAAGTCCGAAGTTCGCGCCGCCTCTGGAATTCGTGGACGCGGTGACGTTAAGCCCACCAGAAGGTTACAAAGATATGGAATTGGGTGAGCAACAACTCTTAGCGTTACAGCAGATGGCTAGAAGAGGACAACAGAGGCGTGCTGTGTGCAGAGAGTGCAGTGCTACTCACACCGAAGATGACGATGGTAAGTGATAAGTAACTTTATTTATTGCTTTTTTGAAAATTTCAATACTATAGTCTGTCCAGCAAGACTTGGCATTCACGTCATCAATTGTATATGAATTGAATTTGCGTTTACTTGGTGAAAGTTCATATTCATAACTTTATAAAGAAATGAAAAAAAAACTAACTTTTCACAGGTTGAAATGAAATCTATTGAGTTAACGCATTTCGTCATAACATTGACTTCATCTCGTACTAAATTATGGTATTACAAAACAATCTATTTATACGAAAAATTGAACATAACAAAGGGCTTCTTAGAGAAACTGAATAACAATAAGCAATTCATTCAGAGTCATTGTAAGGTACATTGAACAGATTAAGGAGAGGAGAAGGGTTTACTTCAATCTTGTCTTTAACTAGGTTTCCGGAATTTTTATATTCATTGGTGTACAGGGATTCGCAACAGATGGTTTTGTGGAGACTATTTTCTAATTGTAATATATTATAATTGTGATTAAAGGTATGGTTTTTTCGAATAAGATGGCACTCAAAATTAGAGTCAGTTTTCTGCTTAATATAGCTTCGTTGGTGTTGGTGTATTCGAGTTTTGAAATTTCTAATTGTACGTCCTATATAGAATTTTTCACAATCGTTACAGTTGAGTCTATAAACACCAGTACGTTCATCTCTATGAATTTTTGATTTGTTGTTTTTAATCAATTTTCTATTGCTATTGTTGGTTTATATGAAACTTTGAAATTTTATTCATGAAGAAACAATTTCAGGTTTTCGGAAGGTTTGTCCAAGTATGTTAAACTGTTAAATACTGTACTTTTCTCGGATATAAGTGGGTAAACTTCTGAAATTGCCATTTTGTATTTTTTCCTCTGAATGAGACTATCAATCATATTGGGTTGATAACCATTATTTACTGCCATTTGTTTCAATTCCTTTCGAAAATTGGATTCGGACAACAGAATTTTGAAAATTCAATGAATCATTCTATGCTGAGCGGCTAGTTTATGTGAAATTGGGTGTAGTGATGTGTTATGAATTGTAATATCCATACAAGATGGTTTATGAAAAATTGAAAATTTGTGTTTGTTGCTTTTTCTAGTAATAGTTAAATCTAAGTAATTAATAGAATTATTCATTTCAGTTTCCAGAGAAAATTCAATACGGGGGTGTATGGAATTAATATAAGCAATGAAATCATCCAATAGGCATGACGACAGTATCAAAAAATTGTCGATTTAATGGTTTTAGGAGAAAATTCATACTAAAAAAAATTTAAAACAATGCTTTAGTTTCATTTAAAAAATTCAGATTACTAAGATTTTCAATAAAATAAAACATTAAAATACTGCAATTGGCCATTCTGACTGAAACACCAATCACAGCGCATGACGTCACGCTTAGGTAAACTCCGCTGTTAGTACTCTCATTCACTGTGTTTTGTTGTTGTGAATACTACTGATTACGCATTTGGATTGATTTTTTATTATTTTACGTGTGATTTATCGACTCCATTCTACTATAACAATGGAACCAAGCTTTGTTAAGGCAAATAGCTCAAATTTGCCCAGGATTGATGTATTAATGTTGGGCGATTTCCTCCCAACAAATGAATAATTTTGCTCGTCTGAGTTTAGAAACGTGAGAACTTCCTTGTAAGTAAATTGTATTCATCTTTACCCTGGATACATCCAATTTAGATAAAGGTAATCAAACCCGTTTTGAACTCGTGCGAGTTTATTTTACTTTCATAGGTTGTTTTTACAATAAACTTGTCATTGTTTATTTTTGAGGTTAGCTCCCTCACAGCTTGTAAGTTGCCATTTCAGAGTTAATAACATGTTAAGACCCGATAAAACAACTACATTTCTGTAATCAATAAGCACCTACTAGTACTAGTAGTATTTGTCCTCATAGAAAACACCTAAAATCTGATAAATCATCAAGTCAAATGTATTTGTTCTAATTAATTTCGGTCTTAAATACCAACTGAGTTTAATTCTACCAAACTTTTATACAAAATAATTTTTTGTTTATGGTTGAGAATGTTGATTGTTTTTTTGAATTTATAAAAAATGCATCGTAGTTTTTTAGGATATGTAATATTTGTTGGTTCCATCTTAGATGGTTATCTAGAATTATTTCAATAAAAGCTTCAAATTGATGTTGTGGACGCGAACCTGCACAAAGACTTATCTTAGAAAAACTAAGATGAAACGATATTTTTAAATATCGTTGATTGCAGTGAATTGTGATTGCGAAATGGCATTTATTACACAAGAAGATGAAACCAAAATTTATGTGTACTCAATAAGTTGTTTATATCTCAAGGTTATCACTTATTAATAATACTTATAATTATAATATTATTATTAATAGCTATATTATGATTTTGATTAGTTCAATAATTATTTCATACACAGTTGTGAATGAAACGCAGTGGTTGAAGCAAGGCGTACCGTTTGCGACTGTAGCACGGTAGATCCGTGTTCGATTCCCATGTAAAATATTGTTAATATCCACCGAGATTGAGTGGACAAAATTAAAATTGTTATTCGATGCTGGGTAATCTAGAGAGATTCCCATAGATCCCATAAAATTAATAATGAAATAATTAATTAATAAGACAGTCAAATTAAGATACAGATAACCATCGTTACCCAAATGTAGTTGGAAAATTCCTTACTATTAAAATTGGGGTTTTGTCATGTTGATTATTTCTAGAGATAGAATTTCTTTTCAGAGAATAATTTGTTTTGAAATCAATATAACACTAGAACTTATGAACAAATTTTGTACTAAATTAAAAGAATCATTTTTACTAGACATTTCGGGGTAGGGCAGAGCGAGGTTACTTGATCAGGTTTCTGTCTAAATCATTGTAGCATAAAGAAGGTATATGGCTTATTAGACCCCACAGGCGGGGTCTATTGAACCACCCAAAGAGATCATTTAAATCAATGCTTTGTTCAAATCTTCACATATTAAAACATATAAAATATAGAAACAACAACAAAACTTGAATAAACTTCTAATTGAAGAAAAGTAATTTATTTAGTTCGGCCACTGTCACAGTTCATGCAAACATAAACTGCACTGACACCAGAAGTATACCTTATGTGTGCCCATTCTCTGCTACTAGTGCACTGTGTCCACTACTCTCACATTAGACAAAAATAATCATCCTCTTCAGTGATTGACGGAAGTTATGTTTTCTTTACATTTTTCTTCTTATTGACCTAATTATTCATTTTATTCAGAATGATTCTCTTCATCAGACTCTGAGCGCATATTCCTCAGGCGTGTCAGTCAAACTAGCACAATTTCTCCTTTTCCCTCATGTTTATTGGTCTCTGGGCCCTGCTTTTGGTAATGGTCTCACAAACTCTGGTGGAAATAAGATATGGCCTCTAGTCTAGATGTCGAAGGCATTTCAGTTTTTGGTTCTATATTTTCTTTATCGTTTGACAATTAAGGGTTTCTTGAGCATGGTTCATTCACCTATTATTTTGACTCAAATGACCAATTCCCCGAAAAATTTCAATACGTCAAATAACTAAAAATCGATTCAAAATAGTTAATTATTGAAACTAAACCCTTTAAAAGTAATCATGTTGAAATCATAAGAAAATTACTTGATGACATTCGTAATTTTTAAACAAAAATTGAGTGGCGCCAAATTTGCAACACTACGCACTCACAACTCCGGCCGGCGACTTATGCAATGATGGCTTGATCCCCCCTCATCCCCCGCTTCGTCTATGCATCATGCTTGTATATATCACGCAGCGTGTGCGTGATATTACATGTGGCGCACTATACCCCGCGTCCCAACAGACCCCGCTCTGCCCTATAATGAAAGCTGTAACTCGTGAATAATTTCAATGTTAACCTTCCGATAGTCGCGCCAAACGTTTGAACGTGGGTAGTCGCGTCGGTCTCACAGACAAGTACAAGATAATTCCCGCAAAATAAATTTCGGATAGTACTTTTCAAAAAATATATATGGGGACGTTTCAATAACATATTAAATGAACAAGAAAAAAAGAATTTTGCTTAATTCTCGAAATATACCACAGGATCTTAAAAAAGGTGTTTTTCATTCAATACTGCTTTTTATTCATTTGTATACAAAAAACAAAAACTGGAAGGAATACAAAGAGGGTGAAAAATGAAAACATGAATCTATTACAAAAAAAAATCCTAAAAAAATATAATCAAACTTCTAAAAGGGCATTTTCTCGGCACTCTTGACAAACGCCAATAATATGCCCTAAACAAATGTATTTATTGCACTTATGACATTGAAATCGGGTTTTGCGATTTTTTTTTCGGAGAAAACTAGGCACATTTTTCTACTGAGACGTTCTTTGAAACACCAGGTTCGATATTCGTCCCAGAAAGTACTCGTAGTCTCAACCTTAGGCTTCGAGGAATATTGCTCATAGCAGCACGCACTTGCAAATGGGGTTTGACTAAATCATTGGCCAATTGTTTCAGAAACAACCTTCTCAAAATTTTTCCACCAGGGTTATTTGAAGCAAAGATCACTTCTCATCTTCCATTGATGCCAGCTATGTTCATGAAATTGTAGAAAAGTACCATGGGCCATCTGCGCGTGTTTCTGGCACAGTTGTAGCTTGCAGATAGTTTATCTACAATATCTACACCTCCTTTAGTTTTATTGTAGCCAATAATCATGACTGTCTTCTGCCATTTCCTCATCATCAGAAATATCTTGCTCAGAGTCACTATTGTTGTGTTGCTCTTCTACATGATCTACCTCATCGTCATCAGACTGATCTATATCTGAATGTTCGTCGTACACTATCCCTTGGTCCCTTCGTTGTTCAAAATTTCTAACATTTCTTGCAGTCTAGCCTGCTCTCTTTCGGAAGACTACATGGCTAAAAAACAATAATGTGACATTATTTACGTTTATTACATTAAAAAAACGAAAAACTTACCTCACAATCAAAATAACACGACAATTAAAAATAAAACGTGATTAGTCGCGTCGGTTTCTCACATCGTAGGGCGAAATTTTTTCGGCAAAACTCCTTTTTGTAACATTAGCACTGCCGTTCCGTCGCCACCGCTTGAGAAGATACACGGAGTGTGAGGTGGCCCTCACCTTGATTTTCAGAATACCACCGAATAATGTGTATGGTCGGTCTCACAGACCAGGCGCGACTAACAGAAGGTTAACAACAAGTAAAACAATTTCTGTTAATATTATTCACTTAATATTGTTCATTAGTAAGTATTGGTTGGTTTTATTGATAATAAAAAAAAAGACTTTGGTACTATGGTACTACTATATTTTATATACAAACAACATGATTATAGGAAGTAAATTATACAGTATGAAATAATTGCATAAAAATAAGGTTCACTATAAATATCTAGCATACTTTTTTGAAATATTCTTATTTGAAACATTATTTTTGACCCACTTACAAATATACAAGGAACTATAACAAACTTCGAATATGTCCATTTCAAATTTGTCCAAAAGTTTCAATATTAGGTCAACTAGAATAACTATAAGTTCAGCTATGGTCATTATAGCTACAGTTATATTTAAAATTTGTCCAAAAGTTTCAATATTAAGTCAACTAGAATTACTACAAGTTCAGCTATGGCCATAAAAGCTACAGTCATACTATCGGAACGAGAAATTCCGTCGTCTCGAAAAGCAATTTCGATTATTGTCCAGGCGAATACAATTATTCCAGCAACTAAGAAAAATATGTCCAGCCATTTGTGTTTGTCGTCAAATATGAATGCTGCTACGAATCCAAGCCAAATAATCCAATAGCCCATACCAACAGCGACAACTCCAGCATTTGCGAAAATGACCCACGAGTTAGCCACCCATGCTATCCAAACACACAGTGCGAAAACCATCTCAATTACTTTGAACCAAAACTCCATATCTTTAACACATGAATTGATATTACCCATTTTTTCACTATATATAGTTGGAATAGACCAAATATACTGAACTAATATAACTTGTTGAAATTACGAACTTTATGTCAATAAGGTACAGTTGTCACGGATGGAGTCACAAAGTTATTGTGTCAAATACAGAGCACGCTATCAGAACGTTCAATTGAATTATAAATGTGAAGTTAACTTGATGGTAGTCCGCATTTTATTAGCTCCAATCTTGAAGCGGACTTAAGGAATCCAGTAAATAACGAAAAAACTCTATCGAAGCGAGCTGCATTAGAAAATCAGGTTTTAAGAACGTATCCAGCTTAAAAAACTTATTCATTCAATTATGATTTTTGTTCCAAATCCTAAAATCAAAAATTGCGGTCTCTATCTTGTGAACAATATTCATTTCCTCTTCCGGGGGGTCAACCCTCCCACCAATTTATATCGAAATAAATACCATCCAATACGAAACTATCTACATACAAAGTTTCAACCCTATGGTCCCAAAATTGCGTCTTCTATCGAGTAAACAAGATTCATTTCTTCTCCTAGGGGGTCAACCCCCCAAGCAACGTTTCGCGAAGTTCATCGCGTACTGGAGAACCCCGCTTTAATATCAGCCATAATGAAATTAATGCATGAAAAAAAATTCGCGAAGTGCATCGCGTATTGATAAGCAGGTCGGATTGCGATTCGAACGGAATAGTCTTCGCGAAGAGCAGCGCTGTTCAGGAAGAGTTGAACCCACAAAGGATCGTATTTCATCATGAAGTCAATCCACGTACTCAACCTGCTGTATTTGGAGTTGAGAAAATTTCTAAAAATCACGAGAAAAACAAGGAATATTTACGTAAGAATGACGGCGGTTGGGAAAATTTACCCAAATTTTGGTAGTTTAGTTCGAAAACAACTCCAGTTACCAAATTTTGTCTCATTTGGTTTGATGGGAGCCAAAGGAGTTGCTAATATGTTCCGGGAAAAATCAATACATGAAAACAAGAAGTATCTACGTATGAAAATTTACACATGTTTTGATAGCTTTGTTCTGCCACTGGAGATGCCAATATATTCTTACCCGGAAAAATATATACATATATACGAGAACAATAAATATCTACTTATGAATGGCGGTGGTATAAAAAATCTACTCAATGTATAAATATATATATATATATATATATATATATATATATATATATATATATATATATATATATATATATTATATCAGTGGCGGCTCGTGAGGTTTTGGTTTGAGGAGGCTACAAGAGGTGTTAAAAAATACACCATAGACGAAAATTTTTAGGATTTCAAGGTCAACCGCCTTATAATTTAAAGAAAATCAAAGTAAAACAAGCACCCTAAGCTATCAATTTGTTTTCACTTTCGAGTGTCTACCTTGAGACCTACAACTCCTATTTGCAATATTCACAAAAACTCTTCTCAGCCAATTAATCAATTAATCTATTCATCTAAATTTTTTTTCTTTCACAAAATAGGTACCTACCTACCTACTTAACGAATTTGTTAACAGCTGGTGAGGGCAAATAAAAAGTTATTATATATTTTTGAAGATTAGCGGGATTCTGCGATCTTTAACGTTAGCAAAATGATCTATAATATCCTCATGAAATTTTTTGTCTTTCGCCAAAAGTTATACCAATTCCTTTTCAATAGACAACAAACTAATATTTTTCAAACGATCCTGGCTCATTGAATTTCGTAAATGAGTTTTAATTCTCTTAAGAGTGGAAAACGAGCGCTCTACGGAAGCCGATGTCACCGGGATAGAAACAATTAGACATAAGAGTTTATAATAGTCCTCACATGATTTTCATTTTGCCCCAAAATTTCATTGTCATTATAAACAACACACAGTTCACTTTTTATGGCCACCTTATCAAAAAAAGTGTATTTTTGACATAAATTTTCCAAAAGGTTATCTGGAAAATTAGCCGAAAATCCGGTAAACAAATATTTATTGAGTAAGTAGAAGAAATGCAGTTCTTTCAGATCAGAAAACCTTATTTCTATTTGAACTCTAATAGTATCCAAAATTTCATAAAATATTTGCTTATAGTGAAGCTCCATATCTGCGTAACAGAATTTCTTTCATTTTGGGCTAAATTGAGTCCTATCATGAGTAGTTTGAAATACAGAAAATATTTTTTTTAAATAAACCTCTGCACGAAATTCTGAAATTTTTTCCAAAAGAAACTTGAGCCGATTTCGTGAGTAAATTACATCTGAAAACTTGTGCTGTAAGATTTGAAAAACTATTTCTGTTTGTTCAAAAATTAATTTAAAGATGTTTAAAAAATATATAAATTCCTTATCTTGTAAGTAAGATATTAATCCGCGTGCGATATTTAAAGTTACTTTATCGGTGAAAAATTCCTCACTTTCAACTATAGAATTAAATTCTCAAATCCTAAGCGACCCCAAACAGAGACATTTTCCCTAGTAAAAAGTAAACACTGCCAACAAATAATTTATTTTTTACCTGTGATCCGGTTAGGCAAGGATGTCTCTCATAATTTCTTGTATTAAAACCGCGGTTTTGTTGTCTGTTACGCTGCACCAAATTGTTTAATTCAGGGGTAGGTCGCAATGTTTTTATCAAAACTTTATCCTCATAACTTAGTGCACTAAAGTTATGGGATAACAAATATTCTACTAAGTCACCACTGAAATTTTTGAAATTAACTTCAGTAACCAAACTCATTTTAAAACAATACGCGAGCAATATAAGTAAACAAGTTGTTTTCGGCCTTTAGTCACTACGATCACACTACGATTAAATTAATGCTTTCCAACGAATTCACTCGATTTTACCCGACATTTTATAGTTGTGATTGGTCGACATTGTATGAGACTCAGGCTCCATCGGTGTTGCCATTTACATGAGTTTTGCTTTTCTATTGGAATGAAGTATTCATTGGCAGTATTCGCACCGTTGTTTGCTTTTCTGTGGCAGGCATAATGAACGTTGAGAATATACCTTTTTATGCCTCCGCAACGTTGCCACAAATCTTGAAATGAATGAAATGCAGTAAATGTAAATACCATTATATAATGTAGGTTGAAAGGAAGGTAGGTGCATAAAATGATATGATTTTGATTAAGCTGAATGCTGACTATTCAATATAATATATTAGTGATACACGGAATATTATTGAGGAGGAGGCTTAGCCTCCTTAGTCGCCTTTGAATAGCCGCCCCTGATTTATATATATATATATATATATATATATATATATATATATATATATATATATATATATATATATATATATATATATATATATATATATATATGTATATATATGTATATATATATATATACAGGGTGTCGCACCGGGAACTGAATCGATCGATATAGAACAAAGTACAAATCAGAAAATTTTGAAAATTTAGACGATCACTAATGTCGGTGTGGCCAATCCAACCAAAATAATTACAAGCAGCTGGCACTTCCGCTTATACCGGAAGTCGATACCAACTTGCTTATTTCAAATGGAACACCCTATATATTTTAGGGTTTTCGAAAAGAGCATAAAATTCTGAGTCGAAAATGTGAAGAATACCCTATGCCTAAACCTAGCCGTTCCAGAGATATTTGACATTTTATAGAAAATTTGACAGGTGCAACGGTTTACAAGAACCGGTATAACTTTCTTCCTGTAAAATATACTCATTTGTTTCTTGTCACATGAAAAGAACACAAGAAGAACTACGTTCTACAACTGAAACTAATTCAATAATATTATACCAAGTGTTCCGTTTTTTGCGTTACATTTCGTCAACTTCAAACCGCGAAAACTTTTTTAGGTCAAATGGAACACCCTGTATTTTTTTACGTCAAGTTGTGTAAAATTGAATTCCCTTTTTTCTGATATTAGCATTGTGGGGGTTAAATTTACAACTTTTTGAAATATTTGTGATTTTATTAGAAATTCATGAATTGTAATCATTTCATCAAAATAGACATGATTACAAACAATCAGTCATTCTCTTATGTCAAAAAATTCCAGCACGTTTGAATTATACCAACGAAAACTTTTTAATTTATTTATTGTGATAACCTTTGTACTCGATATCCAGAAAAACGGAAAATAACACTGTAACATGCGTATTAACGAATTGAAGATATGGCATGAACTTAAATAGCAGATAAGATCAATTTAAAATATTTCATTTTAATTTAATAAATTTCGCCCTCGGATTAGTTCCTCATGGGTAGCCCTTCTAATTGAATCCTGTGATATGTTTTGAAAGGCATTTCTTACTCTCTGCATACAATATTCAATGGTTGTTAATGGGCTCTCATAAACTTTATTTTTAATAGTTCCCCAAATAAAATAATCCATGAATTTCTAATAAAATCACAAATATTTCAAAAAGTTGTAACCTTAACCCCCACAATGCGTATTAACGAATTGAAGATATGGCATGAACTAAAATAGCAGATAAGATCAATTTAAAATATCAGAAAAAAGGGAATTCAATTTTACACAACTTGACGTAGAAGGGCTACCACCCATGAGGAACTAATCCGAAGGTGCGAAAAATGTGTCGAGGTTCGAGGGCGGAATTTATTAAATTAAAATGAAATATTTTAAATTGATCTTATCTGCTATTTTATTTCATGCCATATCTTCAATTCGTTAATACGCATGTTACAGTGTTATTTTCCGTTTTTCTGGATATCGAGTACAAAGGTTATCACAATAAATAAATTAAAAAGTTTTCGTTGGTATAATTCAAACGTGCTGGAATTTTTTGACATGAGATAATGACTGATTGTTTGTAATCATGGCTATTTTGATGAAATGATTACAACAATTCATGAATTTCTAATAAAATCACAAATATTTCAAAAAGTTGTAAACTTAACCCCCACAATGCTAATATTAGAAAAAAGGGAATTCAATTTTACACAACTTGACGTAAAAAACTACAGGGTGTTCTATTTGACCTAAACAAGTTTTCGCGGTTTGAAGTTGACGAAATGTAACGCGAAAAACGGAACACTTGGTATAATATTATTGAATTAGTTTCAGTTGTAGAACGTAGTTCCTCTTGTGTTCTTTTCATGTGACAAGAAGCAAATGAGTATATTTTACAGGAAGAAAGTTATACCGGTTCTTGTAAACCGTTGCACCTGTCAAATTTTCTATAAAATGTCAAATATCTCTGGAACGGCTAGGTTTAGGCATAGGGTATTTTCACATTTTCGACTCAGAATTTTATGCTCTTTTCGAAAACCCTAAAATATATAGGGTATTCCATTTGAAATAAGCAAGTTGGTATCGACTTCCGGTATAAGCGGAAGTGCCACCTGCTTGTAATTATTTTGTTTGGATTGGCCACACCGACATTAGTAATCGTCTAAATTTTCAAAATTTTCTGATCCGTACTTTGTTCTATATCGATCGATTCAGTTCCCGGTGCGACACCCTGTATATATATATATATATATATATATATATATATATATATATATATATATATATATATATATATATATATATATATATATATATATATATATATATATATATATATATATATATATATATATATATATATATATATATATATATATATATATATATATATATATAGAGCGAGAGAGAGAGAGAGATATATACATGAAATTGAGTTTTTGGTGCCAAGCATCATAAAAAGTCATGAAACGAAAAATTATCCTGGTCCTAGGTCCAACTTTGCTAATCGCACCCATTTTAATAAGCAGGTTTTCAAAAGTGAAAACCTTCTAGAAACATGAAATACCTACATTAAAATGGCGGTGATTAGAAAAATGATATGAAACCCACAAAACCCACCAACTCAAACCACGAATTATAAAAATATAAATAGTAAAACGTACTATTCTTATAAATACGCTCCTTTAAATTGTTTCAGAATCAGAAGGATGAAAATAGATCCCAAATTAATTAGTTATAGTTAGTGGATTGAAGTAATATATTGTCAGGAGAAGGTACTACGTGTCTGGATAAATCCGTATAAGTTCGAAATACGTGTTTTAAAAATAGACAAGGGAGCTATTGTTCTGTGTGCCGTACATCGTGTTCAGAAACCCGATGAATGAGTACGCTCATTATATTCATGCGTTCATGTTCAGTTACATGGAAGCATTCCAAGAAACACAAACCATTCGTTGAGGGATCGAATCTGAAATAAATGATGAAATGATTTATGTGTTTCTTGTGATTCGGATGATAGTTCCGTAGTGATTCCGTTTAATATCATTTGCGGCGCCAATTCCTGTTTTCGTTATATTTTCGAAAGATAGTGCAATCGCATTTCCACTTCTAGGTATTCGAGCCGGTAAGAATGATACTTTATATCGCTGAAGAATTTGATTTTAAAGCAATTGTACTATCAATAAGCATTACAGCATAAGTTATACTACTTTATCTTATAATTTGTTAGAATGTGTGAAATTCAATCTGAAAATTTGCTTGGCAGTATTTACGTTGTTTTTTATACATGAAAACGATCATTTTGCTGATATCTTTAATGATTATTATTTTTGTAATAATATGAAAGTCAAACATTCACCACTTGAATTTTTCTGTACCATTATATGGAATATGGAATATAATGAAGACAAATTTCTCTTTAATTTTGTATCCAAGTATATTTTTAGTCGTATTCTTGTTGAAAATAATATAGAGTCTATTGCATTGTACCGAACAGTCAGGTGCGGGATACATACACATATGAAAATACAAAGGTACACACGCACACTATATATAATATATATATATATATATATATATATATATATATATATAAATACATATATATATATATATATATATATATATATATATATATATATATATATATATATATATATATATATATATATATATATATATATATATATATATATATATATATATATATATATATATATATATATATATATATATACAGGGTGATTCATCAAGGGTGGCGACCGGCCGTATCTCGGAAACCGTATGTCCTAGAATTTGGGGAAAAAAATTCTTATATGAAAATCAGCCCTAAAAAAATGATTGAAAATATTTTTGAGTCCATAGTTTTCCGCTAGGTGGCGCAATCTACCACTTATAAAATATAATTGGATTTTTTACGAAATATTCCCCAATTTAGGCTGGTAAAAAATATCAACTTTAGAAACTACTGTTGTAATTCTACAACTTTTGTTAAAGTCATTTTTCTGTACTACCTATTCTGAAATGGTAGGGGAAGTTCTCTTTCTTTGACATAAAAAAGACTGTAACTCCATAATGCATGAACCGATTTTCAAAAACATAGACTCTATGCAAAGAGTATTGAATGTAGATGTCAGTAACAAATAACCAAAACACTTTTAATTTTCCAATCGGCATCTAGAGGGCGTTATGTAACACCTACCTCTATTTATGATTTTTTTTGAGAAATTTCAAATGCAATGCTATAAATCTAACTAGCTAACAAAAAGCCAAATTTGATGACTTATTGATCTGTCAAAACCGCGAAATGATATCTCTTTTCATTCCAAAGATATTGGCGTTTTTTGATGAGTGTTGGTGATTGTTGGCTCGCCCTGTAAGGTGGAAGAGAAAAAATGTTGCTAAAATTAAAGAAAAAATAACAAGTAGAAACGCATCATGAAAATATTTACTAACATTACATAATGAAACAAAACTAGTCCGGTCAAAATAGACCAAAAAATAGGAGTGAAGTCTCGAGTGAAGTTACAAAAAATCGCACCCATCTGTAAATTGGTGGGATTGTTCAAAACACCATTATAAATGAAATCTGAAAAGTCCTCATTGATTTGATACGTGCAAAAATACTTACTCGGGATCGAATGTCACAAAAACGGTTTTTTTGCGATTTTCAGCAAAGCAGTAGGTAAATTTTATTATGGAATTAGATCAGACAAAAATTTTAGATCACCTAATTATCTATAAAAAACGTTTGAATAAATTTTTTCCTCAGAGCCACCGTTTTTGAGATTAACGATTCAGAAAGTTGAAAGAAATGCAAAAAACACTAGCTCAAAGGTGGCGTTGAAACGTGCATATTGTGATGATTACAACTCTTTCAACTTTTTGAATTAAAAACGGCGACTCTTAGAAGAAAAATTATTTTGAAATTTTTTATAGATAATTATCTGATCTACAATTTTTGTCTGAGCTAATTTCATGCTGTTGTGAAATAATATGATAAGGATGCATTTTATAATATTTGTTGCACCAAAGAATAATTCAATCCTAGATATCTTGAAATTTTTCAAATATTCAAATGGTGTTCAGACTTAACTAACACCAATACGTTAATGACATTTTCTTCATTGCGACTTCTACGTATCCTATTTCTTAATGCGACAGGTTGAACATTGCCGGTTTCTCGCAATCTTTGTGCCAATCTTTTGAATAATTTCCGAGAATGACGCCGTCTTTCAGGATATCGTATCGCATACTCCCTTTCAGCAATTACTTCATTTTGTAGACTTTCAAAATATACACTGAGCATATCATATGCCTCTTCATTTAAATAAAAAGGCATTATAAAAGAGTTAGTTTGCAAACAGTCAGAATAAATTTGACAGCAATAAAAACATAAAAGTAAACAAACATAAAACATTAGTGTCATTTCCATAGGTAACTTGCTGACTTTTGAAACATCTATCTCTCAACAGTTTAAAATCATTCGTAATATTGTAGCTCGTCCTTGAACATAAAACTATAAGAAACCGTTTGAGAGATTTGGGATTGAATTTTTACCCGAAAATTTTTATCCGAAATTGTTCAAAGCAAATAATGGCAAGCATTTTGACTATTTAAAATAATGAGATATTGGGAGCGTTTTGTAAATTTCTGTTATGAGTAGCTCCCTTAGTTTTGTTTCGTTATGTAATGTTAATAAATATTTTTGTGATGCGTTTCTACTTGTTATTTTATTTTCAAAACAATTTTAACAACATAATTTCTCTTCCATCTTACAGGGCGAGCCAACAATAATCAACACTCATCAAAAAATGCCAATATCTTTAGAATGAGAAGAGATATCATTTCGCGGTTTCGACAGGTCAATAAGTCATCAAATTTGGCTTTTTGCTAGCTAGTAAGATTTATAGCGTTGCATTTGAAATTTCTCAAAAAAATCATAAATAGAGCTAGGTGTTACATAACGCCCTCTAGTCGCCGATTGGAAAACTAAAAGTGTTTTTGTTATTTATTACTGAAATCTACATTCAATACTCTTTGCATAGAGTCTATGCTTTTGAAAATCGGTTCATGCATTATGGAGTTACAGTCTTTTTTATGTCAAAGAAAGAGAACTTCCCCCACCATTTCAGAAAAGGTAGTACAGAAAAATGACTCAAACAAAAGTTGTAGAATTACAACAGTAGTTCCTAAAGTTGATATTTTTTACTAGCCTAAATTGGGGAATATTTCGTAAAAAATCCAATTATATTTTATAAGTGGTAGATTGCGCCACCTAGCGGAAAACTATGGACTCAAAAATATTTTCAATCATTTTTTTAGGGCTGTTTTTTATGAGAATTTTTTTCCCCAAGTTCTAGGACATACGGTTTCCGAGATACGTCCGGTCGCCACCCTTAATGAATCACCCTGTATATACATTATATCGTATGTCTTCTCGGATGGTGGAATGAATCTGAGAAAGATTCCGGTGTTCAATCCGATTTTTTTTGAAAGTTTTGTTGGCGCTGAGAAACATACCGTTTGGTTCACTACGTTTCGCCAAAATCTCATTTGGCGAACCGTAGTGATGTTTTTTCCTGGTACATTTTGGCATCTTCAGTGGCCCCATGAGATGAAATTTATTATTTGAGATTTTTATCGTGGCAGAATGAAACTATTGAAATTTCGTCAAATTCAGTCAGAATTTTCAAACTTGAGCAAGTCAGTGAAAATTACGGTTTTATTTTTCAAATCGGTTGCAAATGATGTGAAAATCAATTAGGAACAACATATCGAAAGTTCTTCTTCTAGAGCCTCTTGAAGGGTGAATTCGATAATTTTTGCAGCCATAATTTCATCCAAATGGGGCGGAAAATTTCCAAACCAGTGGCAAAAGATGTGGAAATTAATTATGAAGGAAATATTCGAAACTGAGCATTCCTGTTTTTTTTTAAAGGTTGAATGGAGCTAAAAAAAATCGCAAGTGTATTAAGTTCATGATAGGGAAGTTCCTGTTGGAATTATAATTTTTTTTTTCGTTTTAATTTTTCATAGAAATTTCTTGTGTGTTGATGGTTTTGAGAATTTGCTCACCTTTACAGCTTCTGCAAAACATTCAGTTAGAGGTTGCAAATGTGGCACGTGGATTGAGTTGGTGTTGAGGTCCGACCTTTGTTGATTTCAACTCTTTTCCTACACTTTCCAGTGTATATATATATATATATATATATATATATATATATATATATATATATATATATATATATATATATATATATATATATTCCTCATAGATATTGGCATCTCCAGCGGCTCACTCCGAGTCGAATGAGCTGAAATGGGGATTGTTCTAATTGCAAAACGAAAGTATTAAAATTTGGTTAAATTTCGGCAACCGCAGCAATTTTTACGTAGATATTTCTAATTTTTATATGAATATCCTTCCCGGTACATATTGACATCCGCAGTGGTTCATATCACACCAAATGAGCTGCTTCTCATGTTTTTTTTAAATTTGTAACTAGGTAATAACAAGGAAGTTAGCCAATTTCAATTTGCTACATATTCACATTTTACAACCAAACCCGTTTCTTCTTCGTGCACTTTGGTTTGGTTGAAATAATGAAAATTACTATTCAACCAAATAGTCATATTTTTAGCTTTTTAAAACTGGCGTGGTACATATTCTAATTAATTAAGCAACATCGAATACCAAAGTGAATTTATTTGAAATATAAAAATATTCGATTTCATGTTAACTGGAATATTTCATTCACGAGAATTTCATTGCATCTGGAAAGCATATGCGCTTCAAAGTTTTACGGACTTATTTTTAATTCTGACCGTGAATTTCGCTCTTGATGTACGTTAACATGTGGAATTTGCAAATGGATGCGGGAATTTATAATTATCTCTTGCATATCTATTTTTATCTTATTTTGGGTACCGTACAAATTCTTAGTTTATCTCGCAGAATTTCAGAGATCTGAATTGAACGTTTGAAACGCTGTTGATATAATTTTGACTTTTCTATTAAAACCGAATGTTGAATTTATGTTCTGATTTATATTGAAATTAGAATGGATGTCAAAATTTCCAAACAAAATTTCATAAAAATGTTTTGATGTAAGAGATGATATTAATTTTCATCAATTATAAAATTTTGTTTTAATATTTTCTAGGATTTAATAAGGCAGACTATATATATTCATTTTGATATATGATTTATGGGACCCTTGAACATTTCAAGGCAAAATTTCATAATTTTAATGATACCCTCTGAGGCTCAAATATATAGTTATTTGTATGCCTAGGCCGCGAAATACCTTTTTAGCGTACCGAAAGAGAAATTATCGCCGAGGCCGCTTGCGGCCGAGGCAGGATAATCTTGAGGTAGCTAAAAAGTTTGGCGGCCATGGCATACACACTATTTTTCGTGCAATCGACAAAATTATTTAACGAGACAATTGCAAATAAAAGTATTAGTGCTTTAAAATCAACAGTATTTAACAAGTCACAGCGTTGCTATGGAAATACCATGTTCGAATATATACAAAATATTTTGACAGTTCTTGACAGAACGCAAAATGCATTGAGATACAGGATGTCTCTTTCGAAATATCATAGTTGTTGTTACTTTTTGGTATAAGTGACGTTTGGTTTGGAGGCCATTACTATGGGTAACGGCCGCGAAATTATATTTCGCGGACTGTGGTGCGTACGCGAAATACTCGCTTCGCGTGCGATTGCACGAAAAATATTTTTTATAGTGTAATATTAATTTTTTTATAATTATTTTCGTTCACAATTTTTCTCGAGACGACGTCATGTTCTTCATCACATCAGTATTCCAAATTGCAAAAAATTCCAAACTACAAAAAATCTATTGATTATTTTCAAAACATTCAATATTTTAGGACATATAAACGATTAATTTTGTGCTAGCAAAAACATAACTAATTATTC
>JARQZK010001487.1:475000-492500 GCA_030704885.1 Cynegetis impunctata | reverse complement strand
TTCTTTCGATATAGTGTCTAAAATCTGCATTCAATGTATATATATATATATATATATATATATATATATATATATATATATATTCATTATTTAGAATTTCATGCGTAAGAATCCTTTCTTTTTCTGAATTTGATATTTTTCTCAACCAAAAAATGTATTCTGATGATAACTTAAAAAAATTGAAAATATGGTTATAAGGGTTATAGCAAAAGGACAGTATAGAACGGAATTCTGTAGAGCCTGGTATGTATACAAATATATATATATATATAAATATATATATATATATATATATATATATATATATATATATATATATATATATATATATAAATATATATATATATATATGAACCTATTTTCCTTTGAAGGAGGAATGGGAATTTCATGTTGTCAAATCTCATGAAACTAGTTTCGTTGGAAGGATGATTTGATAATCATCAATTTTTCAACCTACTAGTTTCTTTATATATATATATATATATATATATATATATATATATATATATATATATATATATATATATATATATATATATAGGTATAGTTGATGGAATCCGTCGTTACTACGTGATAATTTAACATGATTAACAAATCTAAATTTGAATTTACTACGTTTATTATCACAAAATATTTTGAAAAAGATAACACTGCGATTGCAATTTCGGTCACTAGACCATCATCTTTCAAGACAAGATTTAAAGAACACCAACAATCTTTTTTGAAAAATAAAACGGATTCAACGTTTTCAAATCATTGCCGTGAAAACCATCACCCATTTCCACAAATAGATAATTTTCAAATCATGCACAAATTACCAAAAGGAACCAAACTTACTTACTTAGAATCATTAGAAATTTTTAAACTCGATCATAAGGCAAAAGATATCTTGCTGAACGACCAGATTGACTTGATATCTTCTCCTATATTTAGTGTATTCAAACAATAACGACCTTTCTAAGAAGATTGTATTGTACCAATTTGGGAAATTCGATTATCCCTTCTTGAAATATGTTCCTTTTGTCTATTTAGGTACCTGCAATAATTCTTTCCCACCCGTAAGTGCAAATCTATACTTAATTCTGTATTCAGTTCTTAACTCAATCTGTCCGATGATGGTCTAGTGACCGAAATTGCAATCGCAGTGTTATATTTTTCAAAATATTTTGTGATAATAAACGTAGTAAATTCAAATTTAGTTTTGTTAATCATATATAGGTATATATATATATATATATATATATATATATATATATATATATATATATATAATTTGAAAAATAATAGCTTGAAAATATATCAGCTCACAATATGCAGTTGCTAAAAGAAATTCATGCAAATGATGAAATAATGCCTTCAGCAGTTGGATGCCATTTTTTTTCGAGGTCATACAGTAGCTAAATAGTTATTAGAGAAAAATAAGATTTTCAATATTTTTTCATGAAAAAATATAATTGATTTTGTGGAAGAAATTGAAAATATTTTTCAATGAATAGTACAAAAAACACTAATTAGTGAATCAAAATGAGCACCGTTAATTTCTTACAGCTCCATAATGGAAAAATTACTTGAAATAATTGATAACAAATGAATTAAATTATTTTTGAATCACATTTTCGAACAATTCAGTATCTTAATCGTAGAAAACTCAAGTCCATTAAATTGAAAATATCAATCAAAACCGACTTTACTGCTTATATCATACCTAGTTGAAACCTCATGAGTGCTCAGAAAGTTAAGCAAAAACTGAAGAAATTCAAATATGCAGAAACAACAATCTAAAGCACTATAGAAACAAAAAACTTACTCCAGAATTCGATGATATGTTGATAGAATTCATGAAAATAGTAGTTGTCGGTTTGAAATTAGTATTGATTTCTTCCTGTGAATGATTCAACGAAAAAGTGCAATCATGGATACGTGACGTCTGAATGTAAACAAAGGATTTCACCTGAATCTCGAGATAATTTGGCGACTGCTAATTGTGTTGACATTTTCACAAAGCTTCGGTCAAGCCTTAACTTCGGATTAACCTTAAGGGACAAATTTACGGTTCAGAATTTTCGGTATATATAAATAAGCCACTATAGCTTGAGGATATATTCATACAGTAGTGTTTAGACCAAAATTAATTGCAATTGAGTAATTATTCTTTCAGTCTGTGAAATTATTTATAGAAAGTGAATTTGTGTCTTGCTGGAAAGTCAGTATAACAAATATCTTGAACTTCTTATGTGTCCCCGAAGTATCGACGACAATTGAATAGATATTAAGGCTGATACGATAATCATGGCTATATACCACAGGAGAAAGTTATTCCCAAAATCCATTCAATATTTGAGCCAATGATATCAATTAAACGCTTATTACATTTTGCTCCTACCAGGGCGATGAGTTTATAGACCTTTCAAAAGTCAATAGCTTTTGCACTGTAGCTTATGTATAACTAGGGGAATTTTTGTAATAATGAGGGAGGAACATTGGTCCTATTGCACTGTTTCGGCATTCAGCAATAATCACGGTACGGAAGTGGTTTTTAATCCTTTTCAGACCTCCTGCACCAAGTTTTTTGATGTTTTTTATTGCTGTCTGATATATGTATTATATATATATATATATATATATATTATATATATATATATATATATATATATATATATATATATATATATATATTATATATATATATATATATATATATATATATATATATATATATATATATATACATATATATATATATATATATATATATATATATATATATATATACATACACAACTTCTCTGAAAACAACTGACTAACAAATAACAGGAGAGTTTTTCTCTGTTCATTATATTTATTAAAACGTCTACGAAACTATACAACCACATTCAGTAAGTATCCATTCATTCAAGTCGTGCGGCAACATTCATGTACACGATGATGCTTCACAAATAATAATTCCATGGTGTAGTGTCCCTTGGGAACCTTCTACATGTTCAACTCTACCTACCTATATTAAGATTCCATTTTACACGATGTTCAAAAACCGTGACATTCTCACACTTTTTATATTGCTTCGATCATTAACAACAGAATCTGGTCAGAAAGTATATATTTATATTCATAAATTCTCAACGGAGTAATGTGTGAGATTTGTGTGATTTGACAAAGGAAAGAAATTAATGGAATAATTAGTTATGTTTTGCTAGCACAAAATTAATCGTTTATATGTCCTAAAATATTGAATGTTTTGAAAATAATCAATAGATTTTTTGTAGTTTGGAATTTTTTGCAATTTGGAATACTGATGTGATGAAGAACATGACGTCGTCTCGAGAAAAATTGTGAACGAAAATAATTATAAAAAAATTAATATTACACTATAAAAAATATTTTTCGTGCAATCGCACGCGAAGCGAGTATTTCGCGTACGCACCACAGTCCGCGAAATATAATTTCGCGGCCGTTACCCATAGTAATGGCCTCCAAACCAAACGTCACTTATACCAAAAAGTAACAACAACTATGATATTTCAAAAGAGACATCCTGTATCTCAATGCATTTTGCGTTCTGTCAAGAACTGTCAAAATATTTTGTATATATTCGAACATGGTATTTCCATAGCAACGCTGTGACTTGTTAAATACTGTTGATTTTAAAGCACTAATACTTTTATTTGCAATTGTTTCGTTAAATAATTTTGTCGATTGCACGAAAAATAGTGTGTATGCCATGGCCGCCAAACTTTTTAGCTACCTCAAGATTATCCTGCCTCGGCCGCAAGCGGCCTCGGCGATAATTTCTCTTTCGATACGCTAAAAAGGTATTTCGCGGCCTAGGCATACAAATAACTATATATTTGAGCCTCAGAGGGTATCATTAAAATTATGAAATTTTGCCTTGAAATGTTCAAGGGTCCCATAAATCATATATCATAATGAATATATATAGTCTGACTTATTAAATACAGAAAATATTAAAACAAAATTTTATAATTGATGAAAATTAATATCATCTCTTACATCAAAACATTTTTATGAAATTTTGTTTGGAAATTTTGACATCCATTCTAATTTCAATATAAATCAGAACATAAATTCAACATTCGGTTTTAATAGAAAAGTCAAAATTATATCAACAGCGTTTCAAACGTTCAATTCAGATCTCTGAATTGTAAATTTTTGTAATAATGAGGGAGGAACATTGGTCCTATTGCACTGTTTCGGCATTCAGCAATAATCACGGTACGGAAGTGGTTTTTAATCCTTTTCAGACCTCCTGCACCAAGTTTTTTGATGTTTTTTTTGCTGTCTGATATATGTATTATATATATATATATATATATATATATATATATATATATATATATATATATATATATATATATATATATATATATATATATATATATATATATATATATATATATATATATATATATATATATATATATATATATATATATCTTTATTGAACAATATTCAATATTCTATACAAAATATCCTCAGAACACAAAATACACTATTATTTCACAATTAAATACTACAATGAAACCAATCTTAATGTAATATTAACATTGCTCACAAAGACAAACATGACCACAAAGGCTAATTTCTGTGTGTGGAGTATATATGTTATAGTATATATACAATGCACATAATACGATACACATGCTCATAGATCGCAGGTACTACCAAAAGCTCAAAGAGAAAAAAAAACAAGAAACTAAACTGAAAGTGTCCATCACAATCCATTGCTTAAAATAACATAATTTCAGATCAAACTAGCAATGAATTTCTATCCTATCTTTGCCATGTATCCAGGTTTTTATTTTGGACTTTTTATTATTGACTATTGTTTCAATTTCTAGTAGAACAAAGTTTGAAGTTTTCGGACCTAGGAAATATACGCTTTGCTGAGCTATCGCCTTCTTTAGCTTAGGTAGGTACCATCATATCAAAAACCCTGTTTCGTCTTCCAAATCTGTGAGATATAAGAACCTAAGAGGAAATAGGTTTTTTTCACATGTTTCAACAAACTTAAACACAAAACAATTGTCGTATGTCAAAGAAACCACACATTTTATACAACATATTGGTAGAAAAATACATGATTTTTTTTAAGTATAATTTTTATAATCCATTTATGTTGGATTTCTCCTTTTTTTTATCTCGCTGTTTTTAATAAGCTCCGTCACAAGCAATTATACCTTATAATAATTGTAAATGAACCAAGGCGCAATAAGTGCAATTCAAATATTTTTTGCTCAAAATAGTTTCTAGTTCTCTAAGTTTTTTAATAAAATATTCAGCTTGAGTTTCCCACCGTATAGATTTGCGTCTATCATAATTCCCAAATACTTACAGCAGTAAGAACCAGGTATCTGAAACGTAATACTTTCATTTTTTATAACTAAATTATCACTAAGGGAATTAATTTTGTCTTCTCTAAATTTACCGTAAGAAGATTTTCCTCCATCCAATACTTAATTTTAATAAAATCACTTTCAACGTTATTCTTTGATAGTTCTCACGAATTTCCACTGTAAAAAATTGCAGTGTCATAAACGAAACTGACTATTTGCCCAATAGAGTCCCGAAAAAAGCCCGTTCAAATATAATGTAATGTAATATAACATGTGTCCCAAAATAGGTCCCTGCGTAACTCCGTATTCTATCGACTCTAAATCGCTAAGACAGCCATCATTTATAATGACTGCTTGTTTTCTGTCTGTTGAGTAACTTCTCAGCAACTCCAGACCAACCCCTCTGATCCCAATTCTTCCAATATATATATATATATATATATATGTGTGTGTGTGTGTGTGTGTGTGTGTGTGTGTGTGTGTGTGTGTGTACATAAGTGCGGCTCCGTAGTTCAGTGTTCAGTGCGTTGGGCTACTGAACAGAAGGTCGCTGGATCGAATCCCGACCGAACCAACGAATTAATGCGGAGCCACCTCTCGAAAGGCAATGGCAGACCACCGAGAAGTATTCTGCCTAGTAAAGCGTCTTCAAAGACGTTCGGAACCGTCGTAAAACTGTAGGTCCCTTCTATTCGTGTATCACGCACAGCACGAATAGTTGTAGAGAGGTCGCCTACGCCCGAAACCGGGTATGGCACCGGAAGAAGAAGATTTATATATATATATATATATATATATATATATATTTATATATATATATATATATATATATATATATATATATATATATATATATTTATATATATATATATATATATGTATGTATATATATATATATATATATATATATATATATATATTTAGTTGGGGAACAAATCGGCATCCATACAAACATCGTAGTTAAATGGCATCCTTATCTGTATATCGTGTATATTGTATTAGAAATGTGGCCAAAGTGAATTCCGTTCAGCATAACGGCTACTTTGGCATCCATTTGTATATTTTCACGTACAGAGGAGAAACAAAGTGGCATCACTACAGTGTTGCCAATTTCTAAAGGAGATGAAAGTAAGCCGTTCTTCATGTTCTCATGATATTCGGAATCAACTTGAACATTTTCTGTGAAAATGTAATTGTTTGAGATACATATCACACAAAGCTAGATGGCTGCTTTGCTTCTAATGATGAAATAGAAGATTCTGTGAGAAACTTTTTTGTATATGGTTTCAATCGAGGGGGCAACCGCTGTGGCATTGTGGTGTACAAATCATTGGCATTACTGGCAATACGTGGCATTACTGTGTATATTTATGGCATTGCTAATGGCATTAGAGTGGCATTGGTTGGCATTAGTTTTATATTTCTGTGTATTTCCTGGAATTAGTATGGCATTAGTGTGGTATTAGTATGGAATTATCGTGGCATTAGTACGGCATTAGTGTGGCATTAGTTTGCCTTTTACCCACAGTGTATTTTGCTCTCATTAAGTATAACCGGCTGATTAAACGAAAGATTAGTTGATAACCAGGATCTATAATAACGAAGTGTCGATCGAGGTGTCGCTTAATTGAAACCTATAATAGTGGGCATAAACGCACCTGAATTTTGACATTATTACACTCGATATTAGATTTAAAATGCATTAAAACTGGCAAAATCAAGGTGCGTTTAATTTTTTTAGATTGTCCCAGTTTTTTGCTCGCGGCCGATCAGGATATATTAAGTAATGACAGTAGTGTACGATCGAGTGTACGTTTAAATGCTACACACGATGATACAGATGCAGATGAAGGTGAAAATATTGATGACAATTTAACAGAAAATAAATCGAATTCACATACTAAAGATTTAAAAATACTTGACATTGGGCCAGAGAACTACTATGCAGTTGCTTACAACAAACAGTGGTTCATTGGAAAAGTGATTAACATTTTAGAGGGTGACACTTTTGAAGTCAAATTTGTGTTTGTCATCAAAGTGGTGATCAGTGTGTTTGGCCTGAAAGGGATGATATCGATACGGTAAAAAAATTATTGTTTTTATGTTCCAATTGAACTGGCGGGTTTTGCACCATTCACTTTCAAAATAAATGATCTTGTAAACATAAAAATATTATATAAAACAAATATGTAATTTCCTTTTAAAATAAGGATTATATAGGAGTTAAATATTATGTACATATATTTGGTTTGTTGATTTCAGTGCGATTTTGTTGCTAGGCAAAATAAAGTTAGGTTTAAGGCCCTCATTCAACTCTTTTATTTCTGTCCTTTTTACCCGACACAACGGGTAACCATTTTTGGATAAAAATAGAAAGTACTATGCTACACGGCCCTATGTACCGTATAACTGTACTTATGTAAGGCAGGATATCTCGTTTTTGTCCGAACGTTTCTAACCGTTGCGTTGGGTAAAAAAAAATTTACGAGGTGAGTAGGGGCCTCGGTGGGAACTTTTACAGAATTATAATAATTTAAATTTTATCATTACTAATTTTATTGTTATTGTTTGCATTCTTTTCTCAAGGAGGGAAAATAATATATTTTAGTTTTTTTATGTTTCGTACTTCGGCTCGAGTAATGTACCTACTTGAAAAGTAGACACCTAGTAAGTGGTGGTATCATTTGGTTATTTTTTTATTATTTTAGAGATTTATTTTGCGGTTAAATGGAACACGCGGCAATTGGTTAAATTTTGTCACTTTGTTTGTTACTTTCCTACTAGTACTGTAAAAGCAATAGATTGGGGCTCGGAATGAGGTTTGTTTTAGTTTTTTTGGTTATCATTTGGCTCGAGCGCACAGAGAATAATCTCTAAGTACAATGTAGGTATATTCAAAAAGTAGTCAGGTGTTATAAGTTGATATGATTTTATTGTTTTTTATTGTGTATTTTAATTATATAGTTGCTATTACTTACAAAACTAATGTTGCTCTTTGGGGATTATCAATATTTTATGTTAATACGAGTATACAATACTATGTTCAGAAAATAAAGATGAGCTTTAATTTAACCGAAAATGTCAAAATACAACGATTCTTTGCATCCGCGGGTGTTTTGGAAATAGTGCTCCAAGCATAATTTGAAATCAATACAATATTGGATCATTAAAATTAGTATTTATAGAATATTTGGAGATATTTATTGCTATGAGAAATCAGTTAACAACGACTGCAATTAATTGGCATTACTCTAGGAATAAGTGGCATTAGTTGGCATTACTATACGAATTAGTGGCACTGGTTGGCATTACTATGGCATTGATTGGCATTGGTGTACAAATTTTTTTGCTGCGGTTTCAATTGAAGGTGACATTTTCACTTCTTGATCAGGTGCTTCAATTTTAATACATTTTATTTTCTATTTCATTAAATTGAAAATAATCTTTGTTCCTCTGATATCATGTGTTCCATGAGCTATAAAATCTGTATTTTCCCTTTTTTAGATTTGTTTCATTTTTGTGATATATTCAAATGAATCAATCACCTTCTAAATTAATATAAGTTCGAATTTGTTATAGTGTTTCTAATAAAAAATTAATGCCCATATTCTAAAACAACACAAAATAATCTCTTGCGAATCATTCATAACTGCTATAGGTATTGAGTTTATCAGGTGAGCAGAAGGTTATGAATTTTTTTGTTTCCTGGTTTCTTTTCACATCTTTGGTATGATAATATTTGGTGAATCAGGTTATCAAAATTTGCGAGGACTTGAATTTATTGAATGTAGAAAAAATGCTTGAAAACCTATTTTCATGTTCTTTAATACCTTTCACTTCTAGTCTGTAATTGCCTCAAAATAATATTTCGATTACTTCCAAGTTTGAACAAATCAGGATTTTCTCAGGAGTAAAGAGCATGGGACAAACATTAGAGTAACAGATTTTTTATCTAAAAAATTTGTAACCTTGATCTAACACTGAATCAATTAGTAGGTCAGACATATTACTCGAAAATCACATTTTTATTATTCATGTACATAGTTATAGAAACAGACAAAAACTGTTCATTTAAGGTGTCAAAAAACGAGCATTTTTTGAAATGATATGCATTATTTAGTGAGGCGTCATATTATGAAAAAATGTTTCTACGTAATCTGAAACATAGCATTTTTTTCTCAGGGAAATAATCAAAAGTTCAATTTCATTTCCATGTACCTAAAAGAAACGAAACTGAATCAATCATCATAATAATTACTGTCATTAATTTCTATATAGTCGGAAAAGTAGATGATATTTTTCAATATTACACTTAAACTTGAATAATGGAATAGTTACGAATTCACAGAAATCAATACAAATGAAGAAACGTTTTAGATCCTGTCCTAGAATTTCAAAGTAACAGCATTTCAATCAATTTGAAGTGCACTTATAGTTGGATTTAGCAAAATCACAATTCGCTTTTCATTTATACACGAGACTAACGTAAATATTCAAACAATCACATAATTCGCTAGAGGATTGCCAGCCGCAACGTTGTCAGATTTATGGATGCCAAATTAACCGCTCCTCTGACTGCCCTGTAAGTATACACAATCGAACTAGCGCACCCTAGCCCATATACACTCGAACTACAGTATACTCGTATTTTTCGAAAAATGATCAAAATATCATCCATCGTTTTAATCGCTTTTACGCATGAATATTAAGTATAGCAACACACAGGAAAAGTTTTTTGAGAAAGTCAAATTGGCATCTGTATATTGGATGCCAATTTACTTCGGATGCTACTTGAACCGCAGATTTTGCAGGCGGGATGCCAATATGGACGCGAACTAAATATATATATATATATATATATATATATATATATATATATATATATATATATATATATATATATATATATTTATATATATATATACCAATATATAGGTATATGCTTTTGACAGATTTTAGCATCCACAAAACTTAGGTAGAGAGTTGAAATTTTGTATGTAGATTAGGTTAATGTAAGGAAGTTGTACCTCGCTAGTATAAATGTTTTTCTTGAACCTCTGCCAATTTAACGTGGATATTTCTTTTTTTTTCCTGGTTTTTTTTGAGGTTTCTCAAAACTCTACGGATTCTGAAAAATCAGTAGGGTAAGTATTGAGTTCATGTTAGATTAATATATTTTGTTAGTATTAACTCTTTTCCTTAACCGTTGTCAATTCAAGGAAGAAATTCTATGTTTTTTGGTGGAGTTTAAGGTTTTTACAAATAAACTTGAGGGTTTAAGAATTTGTGTTTGAAAGAGAACAGAAATAAGGAAAGAATAGGACCTCAGGGATGGAGTCCTGCTGTTCCCCCTTTTTCATTAGTTGGTTTTCGTATTTCTAGAAAATCAGTACTCATAGAAAATCGTCAGCAAAGAGCAATGATAATATTTTATATTTCGAAGATATACTTTCATATATAGTTCAGATGAGATCTCTTCACTGGAGGTATTGTCGTTTGATATAAAGTAGTGGATATACTGTTAACTTTCCACACAGAAAAGCATTATCATTGTGTCCAATGGGAAATCACGTTTTCAATATTCGATCACAGAATAGAAATGAATCGTATCACAAAGAATGTTGATAATGCATTCTATGTTGATGTCTCTGTACGAGGAGAATGAAGGAAAATATATTAATCCGCTTTCGTAGGTAGGTATATTACAGCCACTCTAACTTTTTTATCAGTCTAGCCCCTACGAAGTTCGAACTGCCTTTTTTGTTACATATGCAAATGTGGCTCAATATCGATACTTTATATTCGGCGTTTGATTTCACGCCACAGGATGAGGATTTTCATCATTCTAATTTTCAGAGTGAAACTAATTATTGATCGAAGGATTGAAGTCATTTTTGTATTTTAGCTATTCGGATATAGTTAAATTAAAGACTCTGAAGGTTCGAGATGATATTAAGAATACCTCAAGCTGTATAAGTTGTCTCTGTGGAATATTTGTAAGGTCCGAAATTGCATATTTGGCTATACTAAGATAGATATTGAAATAAGGAATTTCTGAGTCCTAGAATTTTTGTTTAAACATTTTGTTACGTAAAAGTTATAATATTATTATTGATAAAATTATGAATTCGAAGTATCAATTTTGTATGATAATTTTCTACAATGCTATAAAAATGGAATATATTCTCTGCTTCAAGCTGATATGAAGAATGAATCTCTCTTTTAATCAATTAAGAATTTCACGGAAAGATTTCAGTATTTCTTGAATATAGTTTCTGTCTTTGTGATGAATTAGGTAATTAGCTCAGACAAAATATATATCAGATTGAAAAAAATCGAATAGAGTACATTAGCAAATACGCTTGTTGAAGATTATGCAAGCAAGTTATCTCGGCGTGGTATGTTAATTGCTTAAATTGTAATTAGTCCAGGTTTAATGAAATTTATTTCAACGCAAGTCAGTGGGTAGTTAATTAATTCAAGAAATTAACAAATTTTCGCAATTAGGCGATTTCTCAGTTAATCCATTTGGTGGGTTATCAAATAGTGTATATAAGGATTCTAGAATTATCTACCAGGAGGTTTAATATATTGGGTAAATTCCTATTATTCATTTCTAGTCTTTTTTCGTTTTATTAATCGTTATCTTTTGCTGCACCCGTATAGCGTCCACGGATGAGGTGCCCAAAAGGAAAAACTTTTTTATTATAAGTTTCAGCGAAAAATTTTATTCTTGATAAAAAGCTTTGCTTTCTCGAAAACCCCATAAAATTAAATGAAATTCAAGTTTTGCAATACCTACTTTATTTAACATTCAATTTTATGTAAAACCTCATAAATTTTTGCACTAAGTTCGAAAATGTAATAATAATCTATTGAGTGACTTCTGCGTTTTCCTAAGTATCTGTCAACTTCAGTAAATAATTTTAAAATTGTAATTTTTTTCCATTATGCATTCAGTAATACAAGCATAATTATTAACAAGAATAATAATACAGAAAAATGTGGTTTGAATGGATGTGTGGCTCTTGCTAGAACCAACTTCAGCTGCTTTTTTTCGTTAACTTAACTTCGGATTTTTCTTAACTGAATGCATAGCTAGGGCAGTAGCTGCATCATCGTTCTCAGAGTACTTCTTTGTCGATTTTTTTTTATCTTCAACATATTCTGTCTCATCGAATTTCTTTAATAATTTTTTTCTTTATCCATTCCTCGTAACTGGTACAGGATATTTTTCATTAAATAAATGAATTGCATACTTGTACGAAACTGCTCCATTGCCATGTACTTTATAAGATCTATTCTTTATTGAAGAGCATTTTAGAACAAGATTGACAATTTGAAAATTATTTACCGAAGTTGACAGTAACCTAGGAAATCGCAAAAGTCACTCACTGGATTATTCACATTTCCGAAGTGCATAAATTCACAGGGTTTTACATTGAATTGAATATAAAATGAAGCAGGTTTTGCATAACTTAAATTTTAATTCATTTTATGGGGTTTAACATTTTTAAATTGAACTGAAAATAATAAAGTTTTTCCTTTTGGGCACCTCATCCGTGGACACGCTGTATATATGAAGGAAACTCATTCAGCTAGAATATTTTAGTTTTTTCTGTTTATGCATAAAATTATTGTTAGTATGATTAAAGAAAAAATGGAATGAATTTTTTGAAAAATAAACATTTAAAGTGATTATGAAAATAAAGAATGAAATAGGTGATTTCAATCAAACTAGATGCAACAGAAATCGAGATATAACAGAGCGGTTATATGACCGATGAATAATGATAACTCAGAGGTTGACAGCTCCTCCAAATATTTGATACGTCTCTTTGGTCTAAAAGTAATCCTCTCAATCTGAATGGATGACATCATAGACAGCTGACAACTTAGTCTATTTTATGCTATCCGACGTCGACTAGTTGTGTGTTCTAAACTGACAGTCCGTCCAGGATCCTCCAAATCAAGTAGAAAGGAGTAGATCCGACTGGCGCTATCAATATTCGAACGTCTGTTCATTGCTATGCTGATGAATTTAGCACATCTCCAGGAAGAGTATCTTATTCTTAGAGCGACACACATTAAATTTTCTAAACTTTTCATAGTCCGGCAATGATTTTCTTCAATTACATGTCTTGATAACTCACAAGATTTTTTGTTGTTGCGACAGTCAGACCTACGACCTACGTGCTTAGACTAAACTTAAAGACAGTATGTCTTTAAGTTTTCTTGACGTTGTACAACTTTTCACAGTCATTACAAGGAATCTTTATTTTACAATAGATTGTATTATTTAATTCTGTCTTACAAGAGGTGAATGCATCCATGTATTAGTTTCAATATTTGGTTCCATCATCTCTCTGTTATTACCCTAGTGGGAGATCTACTGCAGTAAAGTTAAACTTAATAATCGATTACTGAATAATACATTGTATATCTATATATATATATATATATATATATATATATATATATATATATATATATATATATATATATATATATATATATATATATATATATATATATATATATACTAAATATATATATTATATATATATATATATATATATTATTATATATATATATATATAGGGCCGTAGCCAAGGGGGCGCCAGAGGGGGCCCCCTCTGGAATTATTCGGGCCCCTTCTAGAAAAGATACCAGAATTATTACAAACCAAAAATATTTATATCTGCGTTGAAACATAAAACTGGCCTAGTTACAAACAGATCTACCTAATTGTGACACTGACTTAAAATTATTTACTTGCGGCATCTTTTAACCCGTAAAACATCTTGACGTTTTTATCCTAAAATAAAATAGCAAATCGCAATCATGATTTTTTCGCAACCGCACGAAAAAATAGTGCACCCAACATGTTGCCTACTGGTCCAAATACCAATAATAGGTATTTTTGGAACTTTTTACTCAAATTACAATCAAAGCCACGATTCTGTTACAAATATCTTCATTTTTATATAAACTTTTTACAAAACATCATCATCATCTTTGTTTGTGGTTGAAGTTGTGGATTGATTCTGCTACTGATACATATCACAATTAAATTTTGCATACAGCAAATCTCATTTATTGCAAAGTGAGATCTAATAGACACAACTGTATTTAACATTTTTAGTATCATTTGTTTCGAATTTTACATTTACCAATCTTCATCAATGAAAATATCCTCTCCACGAATTGGATGATGGTAAACTTAGAAAAGTAAATGCAAATAGAGCTAAATCTTCAAACATGAATTGGTAGGCTGCATTTTTAAATCTATAACCTTCCTCCAAAAAGTGGCTCTATGATTTTAACGTCTATAGATTTATTTATTTTTTTTATATTTAATGATGAAAGTGCATTTTCATACTTTTGAAATATTTTTCATTTCTATTTGTTTTATTTATGAGAGATTTTTTATTTATTTTAGTGCTATGTAAAAAACAAGCCCCCTTAAGAATTTGTTCAGCCCCCCTCTAGAAAGCAGAGCTGGCTACGGCCCTGTATATATATATATATATATATATATATATATATATATATATATATATACATATATTATATATATATATATATATATATATATATATATATATATTATATTTATATATATATATACATATATATATATATATATGTATATATATATATATATATATATATATATATATAAATATATTAATATTATATATATATATATATATAAATATTATAAATACATATATATATATATATATATATATATTATATTATACATATATATATTATATATATATATATATATATATATGTATATATATATATATATATATATATATATATATATATATATAAGTATATATAGATATAGAATAAGCAAAAAAAAGTATGTAAATAGAAATTTTCCCAGAAGTTTGGAAATTAAATCGGTTTTAGTTTAGGTAATTCAATTTTCTCATTAAATTAAAATATGTTAATGATATTTTCTTCATTTTGCATATGATCAATAGATAATTAGGATTCCGAGAAGCACCACCAAACGGAAAGTTCAGAAACTTTGTAATTAAGAAGACGGTTGCGCCCAAGACTGATTTAGAAATCGAATGAAGGGTTAGACTTGAATCTTTAAACCTCACTCAATTTTGGTATATAATAATTCATAGTTTATCTAGCATGCTACTCTCACTATGGTATTTTCTTTTCTTGATCCTATGTAACAGAATCATTTTCATGTTACGTATAGTTTTATCTTCATAAAAAAATCACTAAAAACAAAACTTGGCTTTTCTATCTGAACTTATCATGGCTTAATACAGGTGAAATAATTAATAAACCGGGCAAGTGCGAGTCGGACTCGCGCACGAAGGGTTTCGTACCATAGAGCCCCCCTTAATTATTCATTTTATTTTAATTTTATTATTTATTATTGAAGTGAAAATACATCTGAGTATTTTTTGAATATTTCAAGTGCCTACATGTTGCCATTATTGATATCGAGCAAAAAAACAAAAAATTGCGTTTGTTGTACGGGAGCCCCCTTAAATATTTATTTCATTTTGTTTTTAGTATTTGTTGTTATAGCTACAATATAAATACATAATTTGTAAAATTTTCAACTGTCTATCTAACGCGGTTCTTGAGATACAGCCTGATGACATACAGACGGACGGACGGACAGACAGCGAAACTCTAACAGTTATAGCATTCTGCCTTTTAATTTTCTGAAATAAATATTAAGGATCATTTACCACTCATTAGCTCATGTCCTTTCATTTAATATTATAATGTGATCGTCACAATTATTCCAATCAAACGAACTGAGCGTATACTCTTAAGTAAAAAAGTTATCGCCGCATAACTGCGCAATAAACTTGTGATAAAAAAATCATGATTCTGATCCTGAAATATGGAATACGATGTGTTTCAAACTGAAGGAATTGCAAAAGAACGAAAACATAAAAAGAAACCCGTGAGCAATGTGCACGCTATTGAATGTATCCCCTCGGCTAGTTCGCAGGGATGATGGAAATATATTATTGGAGGCAATTCCTCTAGCGAAAATATTCCGACAGTATCAGAACATAGCAGAGGCGTATTCGGAGATATGTGGATAAATTGGAGTCCCTTTTTTCAAGTCAATAAATTTTTGATTCCTATCTTCCCTCAAACTGATAGACTAGTACACTGTATACAGATGCGGGAGTGGTTTTTATATGCGTTTTAGGCCTCCTGAAACACGCAGAAGAGGCTTTACTTGGCAGAATACTTCTCAGTGGTTTGCCTTTGCGTGCCGAGAGGTGGCTCCGCATTAATTCGTTGGTTCGGCCGGGAATCGATCCACCGACCTTCTGTTCAGTAGTCCAACGTACTGACCACTGAACTACGGACCCTACACACACATATATATATATATATATATATATATATATATATATATATATATATATATATATATATATATATATATATATATATATATATAAATATACATATATATATATATATATATATATATATATATATATATATATATATATATATATATATATATATATATATATATATATGTATATATATTATATATATATATATATATATATATATATTATATATAATATATATATAACTGTAATTAGGTTATTGGGTGAAACGGCTCAAAGGGCTATAATTTTGTAAACTCTTCTTTATTACATCAACGTTTCGGTCCAAACCATTGGGACCTTCTTCAGGGATTACTAAAAATTACAAAAAATCTACAATAAATCACCATCCACTGACAATAT
Organism: Cynegetis impunctata; assembly: GCA_030704885.1. Taxonomy (NCBI): domain Eukaryota; kingdom Metazoa; phylum Arthropoda; class Insecta; order Coleoptera; family Coccinellidae; genus Cynegetis; species Cynegetis impunctata. Next base: position 475,375 of record JARQZK010001487.1, on the reverse strand, counting down.
GGGACTCCGACTTACATAAAATGAGATTATCGATATTAGACTACAACATTCCCCTTGAAATCTCACTACCATAAGTGGTAATCGCTTTCAAAAAACAATTTTGATCAGTCAAAAAACATCTTGAAAAACTACAATCTCTAACAAGGATAACTAATTACATCTAAATACATTAAGAAAACACAAATCAAGAAAATTATAAGAAACGGATCCGTCAAACAGCTGATTCGATAATCATTAAATGAATCTTAGGTTGACGGTCATAGAGTAAATTACAATGACAACCGACAGACTGAGCACAGAATTACAGAACTAATCCAATAATTTTAGTGGTTATGGTTATGGTTTTATTGGTTATGGTTGGTGTGACAGTGTAGT